>PVIJ01013474.1:0-44967 GCA_004024925.1 Scalopus aquaticus
GGAATATAGGGGAGCCAAATAAGAAAGCAACATTCAGCAGGGAGGGAGGGGAGGGGGAGGGCTCAAAGGGGGGGAGGAGGGGAGCACGGAGGACTATGGTGATGGCTCCACGGGTGAACAGGTGGTGGTAACTTATGGGGAATACATAATAATGTAAAAGATACGAATAACAAAAATAAATATTATATAAAAAAAAAAAGAAAATCTTTCAGGATAGAATATTCTTGGTTGGTATTTTTTATATTTAAAATATTCAACCATGTCTTCACTTTCTTTCCTTTCCTGCAGTGTTTGAGAAATCCAATCATAATCTGATCTGAGTTCCTTTGCAGGTTATGTACTTCTTCATCTTTGCAAATTTCTATATTTTTTGTTTTGATCTGTTGGAAAATTCACTACTTGTCTTGGTGTTATCATTTTTTTTTTTTTTAGGTTCCATGGGGTGTTCTTTTAGCTTCCTGCATAGGCATATATATTTCCACCTCTGGGTTTGGGGCATTTTCTTGTATTATTTCTTTAACTTTTTTTTGTTCTTTTCTTTTTCTATTTTACAGTTACCATTATTCTTATGTTGCCTTTCTTCATCAATTCAGATAGTTCATTTCATGCTTTTTGTTGCTACTTCATTTCTTTTTAAAATCTTCTATCTTGTTTCTTTATAGATTTGCATCTTCAAGTTCACTGATTCATTCTTCTTCTTGGTTTAGTATACACTTATAGTTTCCTATATTATTTCTAATCTTTCTTTTAACCTTTTTTCATCCTGCAACATCATTATTTCCTTATTTAGGATATAATTTTTATCTTCTGTTCATTAACTTTGTTTCTTAAGACATTCATTTTTTTCCTGTATTTTAAATCTTTTATCTGGTTTTCGCATCTTCTCTGAGTTGTTGAGATTTCTTTATAATGGCAATATTGAATTCTGTATGTGATAGGAGGAATAGATCTTCCATGCATTTGTGATTGGGTTCTAGAAAATTGTTCCCTTTTGTGGTGTGATTGATTCCTTAGGATTCCCGTGTTGTTTCATTGTGTTATTCTATGTCCCCATTGCTTTCAAGACCTCACTGCGGTGAGTTTGCCCTCTACCTGGCACATGTTTATAACCCAATGTGGGTCTGAAGACACTCACCAGAGGGCATCAGAATTTGCTGCTAGCAGATGGGTACTTGTGTGGCCTGAACTGATGCTTGTGCAGTTACTGAAACACTACTGGATATGACTTGGATGGGGTGGGGGCCAGGGGGAGTCCTACCGGAGATTCACTGGGGGTAGCTGTTAATAAATGGAGTCTTACATTGTCTGGAATGGAGCCTGTGATAGTTCCAGCAGTACTGCAGGGTAGACCTGGTGTTAGTCATGCTTCACTGTTAAAGAAATACATCAGTGTGTGTGTGTGTGTGTGTGTGTGTGTGTGTGTGTGTGTGCATGTGTGTGCATGTGTGTGCACATACACATTAACACTGGTATATACACATAAGACTCTATATATCTATTAAGTGTGGGAATTGTTTATGTCTAACTCAAAGTCATTATCATATGGATTTATCTATATTTTCCTTTTGTTTGCCTATAACTTCCATTCCTTGGAAACCTCAACACTTCAGATGATTTTTTTTAGTTGCATACATTGAGTCTATTTTTATACTTAAATGTTTTAAAAGTTTTGATGTGGACATATTGTCATGTTGTCACCATTATAGTATCCCACAGAACAATTTCATCATCCCCAAAATTTCCCAGTAACTCACTTATTCAACTATGTCCTGAATAATTACTTGGAAACATTGATTTTCTTACCATCCTTATAATTTTATCTTCTCCAGAATGTCTTGTATGTAATAATGTAGTATAGACTATAACAAAGTCTATATCTTTTTAAAATGAGTTTATTTCTGTTACAAAATTCATTTAAGATTCATTTTTTTTCTTTGGGGATAACGATCTCATATTTTGTATTGTTAAGTTATGTTCTATATGTGGATGTAGTAATATGTTTGTTCATTCACCTATTGAAGGAAATCTCAGTCACTTTCAGTTTTTGAAGACAATGACTAAAGCTACTATGAAACTTCATCTGTTAGCTTTTGTGTCAACATAAATTTTGCGAAGTGTTGGGTGTCTTGTGGTATGATTAGAAATCAAATGTTGACAATTTTCCCCTTTATAGAAATTTAGTAAATTGTCTTCCAATATAGCTATACCATTTTACATTCCACCAATAATGAAAGAGAGTTCCTACTAATCTCTCACCTCACCATTATTATTAACTTGAGTCAGGTTTCATTTTTATTTCAGTCATTGTAACAGAGTTGCAGTAGTGAGTGTCCCATTGTTCTTTTAAATTCCAGTCCTTAATGACTAATAGCTTTGAACATCTTTTCATATTTCTGTCAGTTATTTGTCTTCTTTAGTGTGTCTACTTAGGTTTTCTGGGCGTTTTTACTAGATTCTTTGATGATTAAGTCTTAAGGATTATTTTTATATTTTCTATACAAGGGTTTAGTGTATGTTTTGCAAATATTTTCTCAAGGTCTGTGTCCTGTCATTGTATTTTGTTGACAGTGTGTTTCACAGAACAGAGATTTTCAAAAGTAATAAAAATACAGCTAATCTAGCCTTTCTTTCAATCGCATGCTTTTAGTGCTGTATCTAAAATCTTATATATAGTTGTGCAGATTTCCTGATGTTTTATTTTACTAGCTTTTAGTTTTTCATTTTTTATTTAACTCTATGATTTATTTTCAGTTAATTTTTTTTGTAGCAGATGTAAACCTAGATGTGTCTAGGATAATTTTTTAATGTATAAATTTAATGTATAAATTTGTTAAGTAATATGTAGTTGTAGAAAGATTTTGTTTTTTATTCTATTGAAGTCTGTTTCTTTGTCTAAGTTCAGTTGATTGTGTTTGTGAGGGCCTATTTCTGGGCTCTCTCCTCCATTCTAATAATCTATTTGTCTGTTCTATAACTAATACCAGACTCTCTTGATAACTCTAAAATCAAAGTAATTTTGAAATCATATAGTGTGATTACTTCAATTTTGTTTTTAATCCTCAACATTATGTTGGTTATTCTGGCTCCTATTTGCCTCCATTTGTGTGTGTATGTGTGTGTGTGTGTGTGTGTGTGTGTGTATACATATACATACATATATATTTATGAATCATTCTATCATTATCTACAAAATAGCTTGTCAAGATTTTGAATGGTATCTTAATGAATCTGTAGATTAAGTTAGAATTAAATAGTACCTTAAAAACATTATTTTCCAACCAATGAACAAAAAAGTCTCCATTATTAAATTTCTGATTTCTTTCACCGGTGTTTTATAGATTTTCCATACAATTTCTGTATGTGTTTTGTGAGGTGTATCATTAGGTATTTCATTTTTTTTGTGTTATTGTTAAATTCAAATTCCAATTTTTCACTTCTGTTATTAAGGAAAGTAACTTTTCCATATTGATCAACTTGCTATGTTAGCTTTTAATTTCAAAGGTGTTTTTGTAGAGTCTTTTAAAAAAAGATTTATTTATTTATTTATTTATTTATGCATAGAAGAACTGGTGTGTAGGCCAGAGGTATGGACATGATAGGATTCACCAGGAGCAGAGTGGGAAGCAAAACTGGTGAATCTACTGAAATAAACTGCTAAGGGGAGCAGCGGGTGAGAAAGGAGAGATATGGTGTGCCATCTGTGGGTCAGCTGCCTGGCTGGGGATCAAACTCAGGCTGTCCTGGTGATAGTGCTGAGACTTAACCCCTATGCCATAAAGGATATCCAATTTTTGTAGAGTCTTGAAGATGTTCTGCACGGGCAATTATATGACAAAGGACTTTATTATGAATCTATATACTTTTTATTCTTTTTGTTAGCTTATTGAATTAGTTAGGACTTCCAGCGCAAGACTGAATTAGAGTGTGAGAAAGGACAATCTTGCTTCATTCCTGAACTTAAAGAAAAAGCTTTCAGTTTCTCCCTAGCAATGATATTAAATATAGTGTTTTTGTAAATGTTTTTTTCTCAACTTGATAAATTACCAATTTTCCTAGTTGCTAACTTCTTATTTTTCTTTTATCACGAATGGGTGTTGGGTTTTGTCTAATGATTTTGAGGTGGGGGCAATTGATATGCTCTATATGATCTTCTAACATTTAATCTGTTGTTATGATGAATTATATCAATTTCAGGCAGTCAAGGAATAATCTATGTATGTTATATAATGTTACTTAGTCTATCTACTTAGGTGGAAATAGTAGTTAATTAGATCCAGTAATTGAAAAAATACTTATATCAAGTGATTGGTAGCGTTGTTCACATCTCATATATTCCTTTGGAATACTTCATGCTTTATTTGTCATTGATAAAATAATAGTGCTGGAATTTTTACTATAACAATGGCTTTGTCTAGTTTCCTGTCCAGTTTTACTGGTATCTGTCTTACATATTTTGATGCTCTGCAAATTACACACACATTCAAGATTATGTCTTTTTAGTAAATTGACCTCTTTATAATTGTCTAATACATTTAATTAGCTCTTATAATTTTTTATGACATATGCCTTGTCTGGAATTAATATAGATACATTATCAAAAGATCGTGATTAGTTTGAGCACTTTCTTTTTCCATTTATCTACTTTCAATGTATTTGAGTCTTTATATTTATAATGAGTATCTTGTATATGATGTACAGTTGGATCTTGTTTTATTTTTTAAAATCCACTCTGAAATTCACTTAATTCACTGTAACAATCAGTTAAAATTATGTATAATATTTATATTATTTAAAATGATTAGTGATTTATATAAATTAATAGTTATGTTGTTTATGTTTTGTATCTTTAGTGTATATTTTCATTTAGTCTACTATTCTGTCATATCTAGTTTTGAATGAACATTTTCTAATATTCCATTTAATGTCTGTTACGATATCAATAATGCTTTTTTAAAGAATTTTTCCATTTCTTAACCTAAAGTTTACAATATGCATGTTAGCTAACCAAATTTCATCTTAAAATAATACTGATTCACATGTCATTAGGTATTTAATAATGATGTATATCCAATTGTTATTTCTTTCATAGACTAGTTTTCATATATAGCAGTTACTCAAATGGTTTATCAGCTAATATGTTGCTACTGTTATTAGTTTAAACAGACAGATATATTTTAGATAGAATAAGAAAAATGAAAGGTTTTGTTTCATCTTTATTTATTACCTCCCTGATCATCTCCTGTTTTTATGTGTATTAAAACATGAAGTTATTTTCCTACCTTAAAGAACTTCTTTAATATTTTCAGAGTAGGGCTGCCCTGGTGGCACAAGGGAAGGGGTTAAGTCTCAACAGTCTGAAGCTATCAGCAGCCCCTGCAGCATGAGTTTGATCCCTGGCCAGGAAGCTTCCCACATGGTGCAACAGACCTCTCCTGCTTCACCTGCTGCTCCCCTCAGCAGTGTAACTCAGTCTATCTGCCTTTTCTGCTCTCCTCATTCTGTCTCTGGTGAATCTTCTCACCCCCCACCACACCTCTGGCCTGCACCTCAACTCTTGTATGCATAAATAAATAAATCTTTAAAATAAATATTTTCAGAGTAGATCTCCAGGCATATAATTCTTTTGTTTGAGAAAATTTTTTTCTCCATTACTTTTGAATGATAATTTCATTGAATGTAGTATTTTAAATTTGTGAGTGTGTATGTAGGAAGAGTGTTTCTGTTATCACTTCAAATATTTCACTCCACTCTCTTTTTACCTACACGATTTCTGGTAAGAAATCCATGTAGTTAATATTCTTGCTTTTCCATAAGTTAGCAGGGGTTTTTTGTTTATTTCTTGTTTCTTTTTTTCTTTCTTCTTTCCAGATTTTTTTCTTTTTTTCTATCTTCTGTAATTAAAATATGGTATGTTTAGTTTTAAATTTCTTGGTATTTATCCTTATTGTTCTTTGAGTGTCTTGAATTTTGACTTGATGTCTGTTTTTGACTTTGGAAAGTCGTGACCGTTGTAATTTTAATGTTTCTTCTGCTTTTCTTTACTCTGGTAATTGAGTTATGCATATGCTAAACTTTTTTAGTAATACTCCACAGTTCCTGGATGTTCTGTTCTGTTTCTCCTCCTCTTACTCCAGCTCCTCTTCCTTTTCTCTGTATTGCAAAGATCTGTCTTCAAGTTCACTGATTCTTTCCTTTGCTTTGTATAGTCTAGTAATGAGTCCATTAGTGCAGTATTCATTACTTTACAACGATTTTGATTTCTAGAATATTCCCGTGATTCATTCTTAATATCTCTTTCTTATTTATCTCATGCTCTTTGTCCTTTTCTGCTTACATTAGCCTGTTCTTTCATGTCTTTTACTTTTACATTAGAACTCTTAAGCATAATAATCATAGCTATTTTAATATAGCTGTTTGATTAGTCCAAATTTTGCATCAAACCTAAATTTGATTCTGCTGATTTTCCTCTTTGCACTTTGTTTTTTCTTGCCCTTTTACATTCATTGTTAATTTTACTGAAATCTTGGTATATTATATATCAAGTAATAGCAACAGAAGCCTCAATCAGCCGAGTTAGGATATTCTGGTCCATAGTTGAGCCAAGTTGAATGCTTGTTAATGACAGAGACTTCAAATTCCTTCAGTGCACTTGTTTTTGTCATGTCTCTGGACTATGGACTTCTTTTGGTAATCCACCCCAGAAAGTCTCTCTGTAGTATATCTCTATGAAGTGAAATCTATTTTTCTGGAGTTTGCAGGCATGATAATAAAGTATATACATCTAATTCTATTATATTTCCATGAATTTTCAGTGTGTTAGTAAACCTCTCTTGGAGCGATTACTTTCACAAATGTTTCCCAATAGTATAGATTCTCTCTTTCCCCAACACTACTTCCTTTAACTGCCTATCAAAGTCCCAATGTGTTTTGTTGGAGCTCTTTCCTATTAATTAAGTGAGATAGGAAGTCTAGAGAAGATTGGAGTAGGAAGAATTCCCTTTCCCCAATAAGGAAAAGATCTAGGAAAATCTGTGAATCTGTGATATGGTTTAATTATCTGAGCATATTTCATAATGATTATTCTTTCCCTCTTCTTTCCAGAGTTATGAATGGTTTTTATTGGATCGTCTCCAAAAGAACTTAATAAGACTACTGGAAACATAGTTGCAGAAGCTAGTCTTTTAAGACTAGGAGCCCCTGGCATTGCTCACTAGCATGCAATTTCATACTAAGCCTCAATTTCTTTGTAAATATTCTTTGTAAAAATAGCCTTAGCAGTTGATGGATCCAATAACTCTTCCTCAAAGAAATCGTACTTGATGGCTTCTCTGAATGAGCTTCTCTCTGCAAATTTTTGGGGTGGAATTTTGTCCTACACATCCAGTTCTTGTAGTCTAGGGAAAATATTGCAGTTTGCTCAAATTTTCATTTTGTAAGGATGGAAATGGCAACTCCATTATATGCCCCAGATCAGTCGTATTGTTTGCTTTTAAAACATATTATATTTCATTGCATTCTGAAACTCTGGAGAATAATGGCAAGGATAATGTCATGCTCTTCTTTTGTAAACATGGGATGTAGTTAATTACCATTCTGGTAAGCAGAATGGACAAATGGATGAAGAACTGAAAACTCATAGAATAAATCACTAAATCTTGATATGAATGAATAATGGAGTGAACTTTAGGGGAATTAAAAAAAATACAGTTTTATTAATTAATTATATAAGTCTAGAAAATAAGTCAAGAATGAGGGATGAGAAAACTTTAAAAAAGAGAGCTTTATGTAGGAGACTGAAGAGAAATTGAAGTACTTCATTCTTTACCACAGGCTACTATCCTTCCATGTTTAAAAACCTTCCATTGGCAAAAGCTTCACTATCAATTTTGAATGTCTTTTTCATTACTCACATTATATATAGAAAGACCATTTATTTTAACTAGAATTTAACACAATCTTACAAAATTAAATTAAAGTGAGACAATATTTTCCCATCAAATTAAAAATGAAGAAATAAATAATAATGCCAAGTGGGTCACAAGTTTACAAGGATACCAATTTATTACAATTTCCCAATGAAGATTTAAATTATGCATTCATATTTCATGAAATTGTAACTTTTGATTCCATTATATTAATTCTAAGAATTTATGAAATAATGTATGATTTATGTATAATTTTTTGCTAATATATTTTTTGTCTCTTAGAAGAGCCCAGAAAGTTAAGATTGATTTTAAAAAGTAAAGCAAACAAACAAACAAACAAACAAAAATACCCTAAATAACTTAGAGATAAAATATTGATGAGAGTACACCAGAACCACTGAGGTCACTGATGACATCAGGAAAATGCCAGAGTGGACCCACATCTTGCATTTTCCCAGCAGAAATAGACAGTCTGCCATTAGTACCACTGTGGTTCCAGATTCAAGCCAGGGAAGTGCTGGATTGGCCCTTCAGCTCACAACCTCCCAGGATATTCTCAGTTACATGTCAGCCTGGATTAACACCAGGGAAATGCTAGAGAGATCCCACACATTATGACTACTAAAGAACCATAACAGCTGCCACCAGAACCAGTGGGACACCTGAGCAGGGAAGGGGGAGCAGTCATGCCCAGCAACAACCTCACTTGTAGCAACAATGCTGCAATGCAAATGATGAAAGGAAAAACCCAACAAATGACCACATGAATCTCGAAGGGTATAATACCACACAAACATAGAACACATTTCCTGAACCCAAACTTCAAAAACATGGAAGTTATGGTCTCTGACCAAATGCAGAGTTTAAATTGCAATGACAAA
Organism: Scalopus aquaticus; assembly: GCA_004024925.1. NCBI lineage: Eukaryota > Metazoa > Chordata > Mammalia > Eulipotyphla > Talpidae > Scalopus > Scalopus aquaticus. The sequence continues at coordinate 8,807 of PVIJ01013474.1, forward strand.
GTAATCAAAAGTAATAGAAGAAAACTCAGAAAATCAACTGAATGATCACAGAAATAAAATTGATAAATTTAAGTCAGAAAATATTAAAAATTAGATAAAAGCTCTAAATAAGACAAAAATTTGGTTTCAGTGTTTAACAGAAATAAAATATTTACGACAAAATTTCAGGAGTAGCTCAAGTGGAAGAGTCAGAGTAATTGAAAATGCAAATGTACAAAGAACTTAGGTAGAGAAGGAAAAAGAGGAAAGTATTAAAGATTAAGAATGAAGAACATTCCAAAATTTATCCCAAAAGAGAACTAATGTAAAAATAATGGGAATACCAGAAGAGAAAGAGAATGAAAGGGACAGAAAATTTATTCATAGAAATAAGGAAGGAAAAGTTCCTGAACCTAGAGAAAAGAATAAATATACAAATACAGAGGAGGAAAAACAAAAGCTGGCATACACAAATACAGTGAGTCTAATACCAATGCATATAGTAGTGAAATTTCCAATATTTATCACAAAGGAAATACATTGATGCTGGTAAGGCAGAAGAAGCAGATAACTTATAAAGGTAACCTGATCAAACTAACACTGTATTTCTCTGAAGAAACACTACAAGCAAGGATAGAAGGGACAATGTGTTCCAAATACTTAAAAATTAAAAAAAAAAACAAACTCTATGTCAAAAATACTGTATCTTGAAAGGCACTACTTCAGATATGAGAGAGAAAAAGGACTTTTTCAGACCTTGAGAAATTCAGTATCTTTATCTTCCAGAGTGCTTATTCTTCCCTCCATTTTTTTAATATATATTTTTATTGTTATTTATATCTTTTATATTTTGTATTCCCCTTGGGTAACCCACCACCAATTCACCCGTGAGCCATCTCTGTGGTCCCTTGTGTCCTTTTCTACTCCATTTTGTACCCTTATCCCCCCTCACTCCCCCAAATGTCTCTCTCCTATTTGGTTTCCGTATAGTCCTGTTATAAGTGAAACCATTTGATATTTTTCTCTTTCTTTTCTGGCTCTCTACTAATGTACATAAATCCTCCATTTCCTTCAATTTCTTCTTTATGGATTCATTCTGGTTCTTCAGGTCTTCATTTATATTCCTCAGTTCTTTGTTCTTTTCATTTAATTCTATCATTTTTTTGTTGTTGTTATGGCTATTTTGAAATCCTTATCTGTTAGGCAGATGTAATATTTTATGTCCATATTATTGGGGTCTGGAGAGGGATTTTCTTTCTGTGGTGTATTGTTTTGAGGGTCATTTGTAACTTTTCCCTCCCTGTTGTTGGCCTTCTGCTTTGCTCTGATCGTTGCATTCCTGTGCCACTGGTGCCGGCTGCATGATTCTTGGTTCTACTTGCTGAGGAGCGTTTGTGGTTTCCTAGTGTCTGAGTTGCCTTGGCTGTGGCTGGGTATTTTCTGGATTTTCTTTTTTCTCTGTTGAATTTCTGTGTCTCTAGTGGCATGTCTCCAATGTGTTTCCGTTCCAAGTGGAATTAGGGTAGAAGAAGGGGTGGTTTGTAGTTAAAAAAAAAAAAAAAAAAAAAAAAAAACAACATACACACACACACACACACAAAAAGGTGTTGGGCAGATGTAAACTTGGGGAGAGTTTTGTAGTCGTTTTGCTCTTAGGTTTTAGAGTTTCTGGGTGGGCCCCCTGCTAGGGTTCAACCCCCCCCCTTTTCAGTGTCAGATGTTGCTGTTGTCCTGCTGTCCCCGCTGTCATTTTGTAGTTGCTAGGAGTCTTTCTGTTCTTTCTCTCTCCCCCACCTCCTTTTTTTCCCCTTTCCTCCAGCATTTGCCTGGGGGATCTCCCTGCCCCTGGGGTTATGTCTGGTGGGGAAGGGGTCGAGAACTCCTGGTCTTAAGTTTCTTTTCTGCTGCTTGTGACCCACTACTCCATGAGGGGGTGCAGGGGTGGAGGTTGTGGGCAGCTGTGGATCAAGGTTTTGCCTCCCCTAGTTTCCGGGGGTCCACTGTGCAGCCACGTAGAAGTTGGGCAGTGGTCGCTGCCAGCTTGAATTTCCTTTCTGCATCCCTCCTGGGTGCCAAGATGCAGACATTTTGTGGAGGAGGGTGTGGTTGGAGCTAGTTCCAGCAGGAGCCTGTATCCCAGCAACAGGTATGAGAGGGGTTGTGGGAACTGTCCGTCAGTGGTTCTCCTTAGTAGCCACTCCCCAGGTCAAGTTACCCCCAGTCAGGTTGGAGAAGAGGCGTGGTGGTCAGTGATCAAAGGGGTTGCCTCGATTGATTGGCAGTCTGTGGATTTCCCTAGCAGCCACTACTGGGATTAAGTTAAAGACTAGGGAGCCGAGTGTTTGCAGTGGTCTCAGCAGGAGTTTTTCCTGCCTAGCCGGTTCCTCCTGCCAATATATCACCTAGTAACTGGTGAGCTCTGCTCTCCACAGGTTGCTGGCAGTCTGCAGCTTCCTGCCCACTAAGATGTCACCTAGCTGTGGTGGGGGATGGTACACAGGGACCCTTGCTCTTTCCTGCGCTTCAACGCTGCCACACAGGGAGGAGAGGTGTTCCTGGGGTGAGGGAGTGGGAGTCATGCTCCCTGTTGGTTGACCATTGTCCTCCGACCCCACCGCAGTTTCTAACTTTGTACTCAGCGGCACTCAAGGAAGCCAGTTTGCCCACCTCTCCTTGTTCTTGTTCCTCCATGTGGGGTCCTATGTCTTTTCTCTTCTCTTTACTCCGACTTTTCAGTTTATCTTTAAGTCTAAAGCACCCACGGGGATGATTGTGTTGGGTAGGGCATCCAGTTCTCCTCAGATCAACTCTCAAAATTAGGGACTTTTTTCTCCATAAATTGATTTTTTTGTGGGAGAGCCTGAACCTAGCATCTGTTCACCACCATGTTTTGGGGGCGTGTCCAGACATAGAAAAATTCAAGTTGATTACAAATGCTAAATCATCCCTTCAAGAATATGAAAATGAGCTAACATATATAAACCAATGAAAGAAACATTAACAAAGAACTGAATAAGGAAATAGATAGACCCACAAAAACTAAGAAAAAAGGCACTGTAAGATTTTCACGTATCAATAATCATTCTAAACATAAATGGACTGTACTCACCAATTAAAAAACACAGAATATGTAGTTGGATCTGACACAAATTCCAACCATCTTCTATCTTCATAAGACACACATAAACTCCAGAGACAAACATTGGCTCAAAGTAAAGGGTTGGAAAACAATTCTAAAAGAGAGCATGACTCAAAAGAAGGCAGGAACAGCCTGCCTTCAGATAAAAGTTTTCCATTTACAAAAGTTAACAGAATACATGGAGATACACTATATAATGATCAAATGAACTGGTATCTATAAAAAATGCAAAACTCATTAAGAATTATGCATCAGATGAAGAAGCACCAAAATATATTGGACAGCTAACATCAACTCTAAGAACAAACATTGGAAAAACAGATTTATAGGTGGAAGATTCAAGTAAGTAGATTTTGGTTGTGTCTCTGAATGAGCTCCTCTCTGCAGATATTGGGGTAGAGTTTTGTCCTACACATTCAGTTCTAGTAGTCCAGGAAAATTATTTCAATTTCAGTTTGCTCAAATTTTCCTTTTATAAGGATGGGAGTGACAACTTCTTTACATGTTCCTCAGTCATATCCCACATTCACCAATGGACAAATCAACCAGTAAGAAAATAAACAAGGAGAAAATGCCACTAAATGGAGTATTAGACCTCACTGACTCATTGATATTTACAGGACACTGTACCCCACAAAAAGCAGAATTCACATTTTATTTAAGTGCATATAGGATTTTCTACAGAATAGAAAGTGGGACACAAAGTGAATATTAACAAATTCATTAAGATTGAAATTATATCTAGCATGTTCTCAGAGCATAAAGGTATGAAACTATAAATCAACTATCAAAAAAAAGCAGAGAATTCCTTTAACATAAAAAGAGTGAACAATACACTGTTGAGTAAAAAGCATGCCAGCACATCCCTGGGGAAACACTGAGGGGCAAAACATGGATCAGATTTGCAAGGCAAGATTCTGCTGCTTAATGAGCAATGCTCTTACTATGTATTAGGAGTAATAAGTGTTATTGATTATGTGACAATAAGCAGAAGGAACAGGGTATAGGGGAGGCAAAGGGTAATCAATTTTTATGGAGTACAGGAGGGTACATGTTGGCCACATATACAGTGAGGCGTTCCTATGCAATATTTGATGTAATTTCTGAGCTACTCTTTGACCACCTCAGCCCATGACCACACAGTCAGTGAATGGCTATTAGGCATCCCCAACTGCCTTGTGATGTGGGCCATTGTCTTAGGGCAATCATGCAAGAGTGCTTCTTTTCAACCTTACAGCACAGTCAAATACGGAGGCAACATGGGGTGCATAAAAAGCCCACCCTACACTACTGAAAGGGCAATAGGTCAATGACAAAATCAAGAAAGAAATATGTAAATCTTGATATATATCAAGACAAATGAGAAAGAGCAGACAACTATCCAAAAGTATTGGGACACAGAAAAAGAAGTACTAAAAGGAAATAGAGCATCACAAGAATATCAATAAACAAGGAAAAAAATTAATCTCTATAAATAACCTACCCTTTCAACTTGAGGAATTGAATAAAGAAAAACAAACAAACAACTGCAAGTCAGTAAAATTCTAGTTATAATGCAAATCGAAGCAGAAGAAAATGAAATAGAAATTAGAAAGTCCAAATATGAACAAAAACAAAAGATGGTTCTCTGAAAAAAATAAACAATGTGAATGGCCCACCAAAGAAATAAAGGAGAAATCACAAAAACAAATATCAAAAATTAAGCAGGCAAAATCACAACAGATGCTACAGAAATTCATAAAATGGAGAATACTATGAAAAATCAATACACTAATAAACTCATTGCCCTAGAAAATATGAACAAATTTTTTAAATTATGCAATCATCCAAGACTGAATTGGGAAGAAATAGAAACCCTGAATAAGCAAATATAAATAAGCAAATTGAAACAGTAGTCAAAACTCTCCTAAAAAACAACGCACCACATGGCCTTCAAAGACAAACTAATGCCCATCTTACTCAAACTCTCACAAAATATCAAAAAGGAATGACTTCCAAATAAGTGTTTATGAGGCCAACATTATTCTAATATGAAAAGTGACAAAAACAACACACAAAAATAAAATAACAGACCAAACTCGCCAATGAATACAAATGCAACAATCCTTTTTTTTAATATATATTTTTATTGTTATTTATGTCTTTTACATTTTGTATTCCCCTTGGGTAGCCCACCACCAATTCACCCGTGATCCATCTCCATGGTCCCTTGTGTTCTTTTCTGTTCCATTTTGTGCGATTTTCCTTCCCTCCCTCGGCCTCTCCCCCCACCCCCCGCTGATTGTCTCTCTCCTATTTGGTTTCCTTATATTCCCTATAGTCCTGTTATAAGTGAAACCATTCGATATTTTTCTCTTTCTTTCTGGCTTATTTCACTGAGTATGATCCCCTCTAATTCCATCCATGTCGCTGCAAATCAAATGCAACAATCCTTAATTAAACTCTAGAAAACTGAATCCAACAATGCATTAAAATGATCATACACCATGACCAAGTGCAATACGAAGGATCCCAGGGATACAAGGTTTGTTCAGTATCTGAAAATCAATCAATGTAGTTCATCACATCAACAAAAAGAAAGATAAAAATCATATGATAATATCAATAATTGCTGAGCAAGAATTTGTTAAGATTCTACACACACTTATGTTGAAAACCCTTGAAAAACTGAGAAAAAATAAAATAGTCATTAACATAATAAAGCTACTTAGAATAAAGCCACCGCTATGTTATTCTCAAAGGTGGAAGAACTTTTCCATTAAGGTCTGATATAAGACAAAATGTCACTCTCAGCACTAAAGTTCAGCAAAGTATTGGATGTTCTAGCTAGTTCACACAGGACAAAGTTATAAAGGTATCCATATTGGCGAAGAAGATGTAAAGCTATTATTATTTGCATATGACATGATAACATACATAAAGAAACTTCAAGATTTCACAGAAAAACTAGTGAAAACAAATACTTTCTTTAGCAATGTGGCAGTTTAAGTCAACACATATTTATAAATGACTTACTAAATACAAACATTCAGATGAAGTGGAAGAAATTAAGAAAATGATCCCATTTACAATTACATCAAAAATCTGAAATACCTAGGAGTAAAACTAACAAAGGAATAAAAGATATATAAAGAAAACAATGAGACATTTCTGAAAGAAATAGAAGACACAAAGAAATGGGAAAATATTCCCTGCTCATGTATTGGAAGAATCAACATTGCCAAATGGCCATTATACCCAAAGCAATATACATAATTCAATGCAACCTCAATAGAAGTAATAATAGTATATTTCAAAGAACTGGAGTAAATACTACTGAAATTCATATAGAATCACAAAAGATAAAAAATGGCAAAATAGCATTCTTGACAAAGAAGAAAGAGAATGGAGCTATCATACTTCCAGATCTCAAGCTATATTATAACGCCACAATTATTAAAACAGCCTGGAACTGGAATAAAGACAGACACACAGAACAATGGAGTAGACTAGACAGACCAGAAATAACCCCATGTACACCTGTAAATATACACATAAAAAGGAATGCCTCTTCCTTTGGTGTTGGGAAAACTGGACAGCTGCATGCAAAAGAATGAAACTAGACCGTGATCTCACACCATATACCCATACCAATTCAAAATGGATCAAAGACATGGATGTACAGCCTGAAACCATAAAATACACAAAAGAAATCATAATCAAAACTTTTCATGAACGTAAGCTTTAATGATGCCCTTGGAATTTGTCCCCCACAGCAAGGAAAACTAAAGAGAACATCAACAGCTGGGATTACTTCAAACTAAAAACTTCTGTGTGGTGAAAAAAAAACATAACTAAAATGAAAAAACATTCTACTGAATGAGAGAAAATATTTGCACACCATACATACAAATACTCATATCAAAATCATGCAAAGAACTTATAAAACCCTGCACACACACACACACACACACACACACCACCGCCGCCGCCGCCGCCACCACCTAACAACTCAATCAAAAAATGGGCAAACAGACTGAACACACTCTTCTACTAAGAAGACATCCAAATGGCCAGCAGGCACATGAAAAAGTGTTCACAATCACTTATTATTATAGAAATGCAAATGAAGACCACAATATGGAACCACCTCATACCTGTGATAATGACCCATATCGAAAAAACCAGAAACAACTAGTGCTTACAAGTTTGTGGAGAAAACAGAACCTTCTTACACTGATGGTGGGAATGCAAACTGGTCCAGTGTTTAAGCAAAGTAGTACGGAGGTATCTAAAAATTAAATACAGATCTGCCTTTTGATGCACTAATTCTTCTTCTTGGTATCTATACAGATAACTCAAAAATACTGATTTGAAAGGAAACTTGCACGCCCATGTTTACTGTAGCACTATTCACTATAGCTAAACTATGGAAACAATCTAAGTGCCCTAGACCAGATGAGTGGATCAAGATTTGGGATATATGCACAATGAAATACCACTCAGTGATCCAAAAAGAAATTCATGCCATTTGTGGCAAAATTGATGGAGCTTGAATGGATAATGCTAATGTGAAATAAATCAGAAGGAGAAAGATAAATACCAAATGGTGTCACTAATATGTGAAACTAAATTAGTAGTCTGATAAAGACAAACTGAAAAACTAACCCTAGATAGTTGATTACAGAACTGAAGGGAGTGACTGATTGCAGGAGTGTCAAGAACAAAGAGTGAAGAAAGCACAATGATCTATATTGGTGGAATATGGGTGAGTTGATGTTGGGTTCACTATGGTGGTAATACTTGATGGGTACCTCAATATTAATATATTAAAATATATTATTAATAAATAAAATATATAAAATGAAAATCAAAATTTTTGTGAAATGTTGTGTTAATTTAATATAATCAAAAATATTTATTTCCATACATATGATATAATAAATTTCTCCTTCTTATTTTCAAACCTTGTTTCTTGAAAAATATCACCTATGTTGATTAGATTCATAGAATGTCTTATACATTAGAATCCAGATATACCTAGTAATCACTTATTTTCTATAAACTGATTTACAATATACACATAGACCAACTTACAGGCAGTGATAAGAAAAGAAAAAAATATTTGCTTATGCAAAATGGGATTTAAAAAGATATCGTGCTGGAAAGATTAAACAGTTTTACATCACACCTGATGTCCAACACCCCCCCCCATTGAAGTATTGATTTCTGCAAATTACAGATATAAGGGGATTTATTCTGTATCCATTTAGTAATAAATTTTTGTTATAACTATGACTTTCCATGGTAAATGCTATGGATTTGAAATTACCCTTATACATCACCATGGTGTAATTGTCATTAAACAAAATAGTGATTTTAAAAATACAGTACCACTAAATAGGTATTGTCATAAAATTATGTTGCTACTTTTATTAGGAGTGACATTTGCTTTTGAAACTACATGTATTCAGGACATTTTGTCACATAGGGTGAGTTATGAATATTCCCACATCTTACATGCATTTTTACAACCAGATTTTGAAAACATAAATTAGAAACACAAGTCAATCCAATTTTTAGCCATTTGGAATAATGATTACATGTTTTTTCTTGAATATAAAACCTTAACCATCCCAACTCTTAATCATCATGAGGATTAAGTTTTAAGCACCTGAAATTCAAATTGGTTATCGTACATTTTCCTTTTCATTTTTGACAGAATATTGGGTTAGGCACATATCAAAAGCATCTAAAGAAGAAATAAAAATAATTTAACTTTGACACAAATAGGTAAAATACAAGCAGTGGCATCTCTTCCAGTGCTCATCCAGATTGAACACTGGCTGCATACCATGTTGGGGAGTCAGAATGAACTTCTGAATTTCTGGATGCCAGTGTTAAAGTACAGAAAAATGAGGTGGATTAGTCAAGATATGCAATTACTTAATTAAAACAAGATTAGAATTCAAATCCTATGATTGACAATTGAGCATTTTTTTCTTGATAAGAATATGTACTTGTTCAGTAGCATGTGCTCTATGATTTGAAGCAACATCCTGCATAAACTCAATCTAATAAAAATGTTTTCTAATACTCTATGTTCCTTCCAACTCATTTAGATAAAATAACTGGTAGAAAATTTGCACAATGCTTGTTGATTTGTTTGAGTTGTTTGAGTTTTTAGTAGATCTTGAATATTAGTCTGTTGTTAAATGTATGGTGTGCAAATAGTTTCTCCCTGGTAAGAAGTAGGTAGTCTTTTCAATTTTGTATGTTTTTGATAGATTCACTTGCAGAAGGATTTTAGTTTTATGTAAGAGTTTAAGAGGAATGTTACCTTCCACTATAATTTATTACTGCTTTGGGTCTTGCATCATTACAGTTTTCTTACACTCTTTTTGAATGACCTCACTGTGATTTTTCTCTCCTCTGAAAATGATCCCATGTACCTATCATACCTATAAAAAGATTGTTATTGAAGTAAGTACAGATCATTTTGCACAATGAGGGATGGCACTCTCATTTATACAGAGGAATATACTACATCTACAAAATGAACACCTTGATATAAAATTTAATTCCTATGCAAAATATATCCAAACCAGTTCTCCACATGAACCTCTCTTGTTTTTTAATTGTAGCATTTTTCTCACATTGATATATTTTCTTAAGGTGTCATACCTGCTCATTACAGATAACTAGACTATTCTACCCATGTGTGCATGGTAAACATCATTAATTTATAGGCATGTTAGTCTTGATATCAATGTTTTACATTGAATTGTGATTGTTTTTTGAGTCCTAGGAATTTATTATGCTTCCTTAAGAATCCATTTCCATTCTGACCACTATTAATGTGCTTTCTTTGTCTTTGTTATTTCTCAGCATTGTCAGACTCAATGTATTTATCTTTTATCAGTCCTCCCAACCTTTTTCCTGAACCAGAGAGTTTTTCCTCAATCTCTGGTATTTTTTAAGTTTTGATTTGTAAATGCAGAGTCCAGAATATGTTGCATTTGGAAGTCTTTCACTGTAACTATTACTATGATACCAAATATAACCATGCTATTAAATCTGTGATTTTGGCACTGATCTTTTATTCTTGATCATCAAGAATACTTTATGTTTTGTTGAGTTGGAATCATTTAACACGACCTGGAAGCGTAGGTCCATGCCAACTACCAGTTTCCTTCTCTGTCTTCTATACTAGACTAAGTGCTACTGAACGTGTCCTTTCACATGTATCAAATAACTAACAATAACTCACAGTTTGGAGTATTTATAATCAATAGACCTTGTTTTATGCAAATTGCTCCTATCATCTCAACTGATTCTCACAACAAACTTTTGACATCAGGTTTTTATTATCCTCATTTTACAGATGAGGGAGTTGGGAACCCAAGTATTGGGCTTTCACAGCATGACTGATTCACCTCTGTATTTTGATCCTTTGCTTGAAAAATATAATCTACTTGTATCAGTTACTGAGTACATTGTGCGTATTTCTATTTCTCTCAAAGAGAATCATTTTGAGCCCTTCCCCTCCCCTCCTTCCCTGCTGAATGTCTTTCTTATTTGGCGCCCCTATATTCCTGTTATAAGTGAAACCATTCGATAATTTTCTCTTTCTTTCTGGCTTATTTCACTGATCATGATCCCATCTAGATCCATCCATGTTGCTGCAAATTGCATGTGCTTGTCTTTTTTGAATGCTGAATAGTATTCCATTGTGTATATGTACTGCTCAAGAGGGGGGAAGAGGGGAACACGGAGGACTATGGTGATGGCTCCACGGGTGAACAGGTGGTGGGTAACTTATGGGGACCACACAATAATGTAAAAGATATGAGTAACAAAAATAAATAAAATATCTATTAAAAAAAATGAAAACCTGCTACTATTTCTACCAAAAAAAAAAAAAAGAATCATTTTATCTCATCACCATATTATTCACTTCTATGACCTCATTTATTGTTATGGAAATGATGTGTTTTTTAAAAAAATAAAAGCCCAAATACTTCATTCAGTAACTCCTACTATTGACACAATAGAGTTATCTCAGAATTCCTAAAAATAGATTACTTTTTCTGACTTTGTTGGAGAACAAAATGTTCAATATATGTGAATTTTTCCATATGACTACCCTTATCTTTTGAAATGTCAATTCTAAAAATATTATATTTTGAAATATTTCTAAAGTGACCACTTCCTTGTCTGATTAAGTAAGAATACATTCAACAAAATCTATCCATTATGACTCAGAAGCATAATGATGAATTCCTGTTATTTTACTACCTCTGTCTATATTTTAGTATTCCTCTTTCTTTGATATTTTCCATTTTGAGTATATTTGTTTCTAAAATGTTTCTTCCCATACATTAATCATATTGGCTACATGAAGGATGTTGATAATGAAACGATGTATTTGCTAATACCTAAATAAAAATAAGAAGTAAAATTGCAAGACAAGTATAAAAACAAGATTTATTGACATTTAATATTATTATTTTCTTGACTCAGTATTTTTCCATCACTGCAAAATTATCTCTCTATTTGGAAGAGGCTGAGACTTTCAGGAGTTGTACTTCAGATAAGAAAAGTGTGTCATGAATATGGAACTGAGTGCAGGAATATATGTTTCTATAAATTTAAATATGAAAGTGAGCAAGTCTCTTATAACATATTTTTCATCATATTAACTTTCTGTAGTAGATGTGTTCAAAAGCAAATAATGAATTCACTTTGCCTTTAAAGAATTTTAATAATCCTATCACTTCAGGATTTGGGGTAAAATAATGCAAAGACATGATAGGAATTAAGAAAGCTATGCTGGACTATTCACATAATAACAGTGGTTATTGGGGATGGATTTTTATTTCTCAGTTTATCCATGACTTTATGTTCCAGTGGAAAATAATTGAATTCTTTGATAGGTTTGTTTTTGAACCTTATCGGGCTGGGTCAGTGACATGAATACCATATGCTCAAGAAGATTGATAAGTGATTCTTTTGCTGAGACACATAATGTGGCAGAACCATCTGGTGTGTGACTATTGGGAGGGCAGTCTTAATGAGTTACTTATTAAACTCTTCAATGCAAGTCTATCAGTGGTATTCCAGATTCATATTAAAACTGTGCTGAGATTCAGAAGCAGCGTGACCATGGGAGAGTGTAGCTCCATGTTTATCATTAACACTAAATAATTCAACCTGAGAACATTACCCCAACTCCACTTTAAGATTTCTTTTTGGCATTTATTAACTTCTCCCATAATACAATGTCTGCAACAACCCCATCTTAAAGTCTGTAAAAAATACTTTGAAAAAGAGATTACAAACATCTAAATTATCTTAGAAGAGTTGAACAGCTGTTCATCATCACAACACAAACTACTAGCTTAGTATTTTGTAATGTTGTATTACTCTTCATATCTTTGATATGTAATTTATTTATAAATTTATTCATCCATTCTGGAAGAATTGATTCAATAACTACTTTTTAAAAAAAGATTTACTTATTTATGCATACAAGAACTGGGGTGTAGGCCAGAGATGTGGGGTGGTAAAAGGTTCACCAGAGACAGAGCAGGGAGCAGAAGAGGCAAATTGACTGAAGTATACTGCTGAGGGGAGCAGCAGGCAAGGCAGGAGAGGTCTGCTGTGCCATGTGGGAATCTCCCTGGCCGGGGATCGAACTCGTGCTGTGGAGGCTGTGGATAGCTTCATAGTCTGAGACTTAATGCACTGAGCCACCAGGGAGTCCCTCGATATCTACTGTTGCTATTGATTTACGAAGTGCCAAAGTTATAGTTTTAAGTGAAGCAGAAACTTCACCCAACCCCCTGATTTTTCATGAGAGCATTTACCTTTTCCTGGAGTCGTATTTTCTAGATCCCTATGATGGAGCATATAACCACTATAATCTTACTCTCTGCAAATTGCTATTTGACCAATGAGCCCAAAATCAATTTATAATTATTAAAAGTTCAGTCCTTTTAAATATTAAGTTAAAAGATTTGATTTGAGCTATATATCTGAAGTATCTGTGAGTCATGTAGAAACTAAAGTTTGAGCTAATGATACTCCCATAAATTTATCTATATTGAAATCAGGTCATTTTTAAACTTTATCAAAACAAATTTTCCTCAATAGTAAAATGGAACATAAGTATCACTTGGAGGGTAGTGAATTGATGTAATCAAATTAAACAAAAATTGAGCATTATTCCTCCAAAATGTAGATACAATTTACTGATTCATTCTTTGTTATTCTTATAAGCTTATTCAAGCTTATTATGAAAGTGCCACATGAAAAAAAAATCTGCAGATAATCTAACATAGAATTTGTGTCTAATGAGTGAAGGAAAGTAAGAACATTCTTATGTTTGCTTTGAGTCTCTTTTCTGTAGCTTTCCTAGATTCACTTTTAATGTTTTTCTTTTATGTTTATTTTTGCTGTATTGTGATAACATTGATTTATAACTTAGATTGTGTTTTAGAAATATAAGGTCTCCTCCTTCAGGTGTTGTTACTGCACAACGCCTACTTATACTTTTCAGCACTTCAGCACCCACCTGCTTTTCTTCCCCTTACTTATTTTTTTTAAGATTTATTTATTTATGCATACAAGCTAGGGTGTAGACCAGAGGTGTGGGGTGGTGAGAAGATTCACCCGAGACAGAGTGGGGCGCAAAATAGGCAGATCTACTGAAGCACACTACTGAGGGGAGCAGCGGGTGAGGCAGGAGAGTTATGCTGTGTCATGTGGGAATCTCCCTGGCCGGGGATTGAACTCGAGCTGCAGTGGCTGCAGACAGCTTCATAGTGCTGCGCTTAATCCATGGTGCCATTTGTTTTATTTCAGTTACAATCTTTCCTAAGCTTAGAGTTCAGAATCTCTTTACTATTTATCTGAGCATCTCAGTTTTCCTTTTTTGTATGTAGATGCTACAAACTTCTTCATGTGCTAAAACACTATTTCTCTTTCTGTGAGGTAGTGTTAGTAATATATTCCTACTTCTTTTTTTAAAAAAGATTTATTTATTTATGCATAGAAGCTGGGGTATAGGCCAGAAGCGTGGGACGACGAGAGGGTTCACCAGAGACAGAGTGGGGAGCAGAACAGGCAGATCGATGGAAATACACTGCTGAGGGGAGCAGCGGGCAAGGCAGGAGAAGTCTCCCGTGCCATGTCGAGCTTGCATTGCTGCTGCCGACAGCTCTACAGCGCAGTGCTTAACTGCTGTGCCACCAGGGAGGCCAATATATTCCTACTTCTGAAAATAAAATTATAAATATGATTATGACAAACCAAGTGTACCACCTGACTGTGAAATCCTAGAGTGTATGCAGTGTGTTACTCTGCCTAACACTATCTGATAGGAGAATCCAGGGACTCAGAACATGGGCAAGTCTGTTAGCTCCTGCTCATTTTTGTGCATCAGAAATCCTTATAGATCCTCTTACTACTTTAATTTCATAAACCCACACACAAAAAGGAGATGTAAATGGATGGTACTATTTAGGACTGCCAGCTTCCTTCACTCAGCTTAGTTGAATAACAAAGTTATGAAAGTATATTTCTTGAAAGTACTTTAGAGAAAATTGAAAATTATCCAATGTGTAAATAATAAAACACAATAGCTACCACCTGTTGAGTATCTATTTTGCAGAAGGCACTATTCTAAGTTCTTCACATGTATTCTTATTCGATTTTCATGCCAACCGTGTAAGGTGGATTTACTAAACCCATTAGTAGATGGAAGAACTTTATAGGATTTAAGTAATAAACTATGTCTCCAAAGTTTTATTCTTCCTACATCATACTTGCTCCTGAGTTTTAACAAAATTCATGAGTATATGGGTATATAATTGTAAGCAGCACAGGTTCTGAGAATCTCTTGACTTTGAACTGTGCAATAAGATGCATAAATTATGTTTTGTGTGTGTGTGTGTGTGTGTGTGTACATATATATATATATATATATATATATATATATATATATATAGCTGATGGAAAAATTGTAGAAAAATAGCATTCTGTGCAGGAGAAACTGCTTTGGGAATGTGGAGAAGATGGATGATTCACTTAATAAAATCTTCCATTAATATGGCAAAGAGGGTAATTTGCCGAATCACTAGTAATTCTTTACTAGTGATAAGAACAATGTGCAAATAGGGGTCAGAGATGGGAGAAGATACTAATTAAAATGTTTGCAATAGATAATATTTAGAAAGAATTTTATAGTATCCCATGACAGAAAAAAAATAACAATGACTTTTAGTAATAGCCAATATATGCATGAAGAGAGGGGTTGGAGGGAATTCTTATGCTTAGCAGTGCCACAACAATAAGCTACAGTCTCAGTACTTGCTAGATTGTCACAGCTCCCCAAAACTGATAACTGGAGATGTAAATAGATCCTTGAATCTTAGAGTTAAAGAATCATTATATCGGACCTCCCCGGTGGCGCAGCGGTTAAGCGCTGCGCTGTGGAGCTGTTGGCAGCGGCGACGCGAGTTCGACGCCCGGCTGGGGAGAATCTCACATGGCGCGGCAGACCTCTCCTGCCTCGCCCACTGCTCCCCTCAGCAGTGTATTTCTGATCTGCCTGTTCTGCTGCCTGCTCTGTCTCTGGTGAAACCTCTCGCCGCCCCATGCCTCTGGCCTGTACCCCAACTTGTATGTATAAATAAAAAATAAATAAATAAATCTTAAAAAAAAAAAAAAGAATCATTATATCTACTTACCAAAGAAACAGAAATAAATCTGTAAGTAAATTGTATATTATGGCATGCACATAAGTAAGTCTTTTTGTATTTTATATGTGATTATGTTAAACTAAGAAACTTGCATATTTCCATTTTTCTAGACTTTACATTATCAATTTATCTTGTCTCTGAACCAATGAAATAGTAGTGATTAACCGAATTTGTTAACTCATTTTTGGAAGAGATTATCGGCTGCTATAAAAAGAATGAGTTTCTGTTTAGAGAAACCGTTGCAACTGTTTTTCAGCCCATTAAGAAATGTATTTTTATTGTGAAGTAAACATCTGTAGACCTTATCTATAGTATTGTGTATAGAATACACTATATGTACTATAGTGTAAAAGCTAGAGCAGTCTAGATGATACAGAATCATTGTCTCACACAATACAGCATAGATGGTTCTAGATACCTTTTTTTTCTTACCTCTGTTCATTTTTGTATAGTACTTGGCTTGTCCTCTCAGTCTAAGTACTTTCATAATTTTTTATCATCTCATATTAATGATCATGTCATTAGGGAAATTGTTGATAGTATTAGACCACAATGTGATATAAGTGACAATAATTTCAAGAGTTTATAATACTACTTAAATGGCAATAGGTTTGAGGAAAACACTAATATTTACTAAAATATGTCCCATCTATAAAATGAAGGACCCAGATTCTATGATTTCAGAAAAACCTTCGAGTTTCAACGTTCCATAACTTTATGTCCTTAGGGGCTTGACATCACAGGGCGAGTATGGTCATCGCACTGTCACTGCCACAAATGTAGTCATCTTAGCATATTGTATGAAAGAGCTGAAAGAAAAGTAAAACACTACAAAGCCAGGTTTTCTGAATGCTGAGAATTCAAATACAAGAATGTGGTCAAAAAGGAACAAAACAAAATATTTTACTATTGTAAAGCAACATTTTCTAAAACTTTTACATGTATTTTTTGTTTGTTTTTATGAACCAGTGGAAGCTCTCCATTTGGGAACATTAATGGCTGCCCATGGCTACTTTTTTCCAATCTCAGATCATGTTCTCACACTCAAGGATGATGGCACCTTTTACAGATTTCAAGTAAGTTTAATGAAAATATTCTTTAATAGCTAAGCAGAAGTCTCCATTTTGTTTGTTAATTATGTTTTACTGAAATTTTAAAATTATGACTCATGTTACTTTGACCTAGGATAGTTAAAAATTAATGATGTTAAATTTCTTATATTAATTTCTTAAAATTATATTCTTAAGTGTATTTAGTTAAGATGATTTGTGAAAACTAAATTGAAGTTAAATAATTCCATTAAATGACATGATAGAATTCAAGAAAATGGAAGAACTATTCATCTGTAAGTTACATTTAGCTGATCAAAAGGAAATTAAGAGATGTTACTAAATTTTCTATACTCTGGATACTATCTGTGATTTAAAACCATCTTCAGGCAAGCACTCTCTTGGGAATGCTCAAAGCTACAGCAAAGAATTTAGCTACAGGTTGGTATCTGAAAGCGTTCTGGAAGTCCATAAGTCAACCACAACATGATGCGTAGCATTTTTATACTCACCTGAGATGGGAAAACACCATAGATTAATTTCAAATTGACAAGAGTCATTCTAGGTCAATTTCAGATGACATAGATGCTATGATTTTAGGTAGATGTGGACTCTGATTTCAGTCATTGTACATGAAACTGACACTTGAATTAACAAGTGTGTATTTACCTGATATGTATCCTGCATCTCATTGAACATGTTCATCAGTCACTGAGCAATAGATTCTACCCTATAAAATTAAAGAACTTCTAATACAAGAGCTCAAACTGTAGCTTATTTTTTACAGGTATTTTTGGAGGCTGCTCTCCATTGTCTAACTTTCAGACATTGGGGCAGTCTTCTCACTTGTTTTAAATATTATTAGATGGGCCTCCCCGGTGGTGCAGTGTTTAAGCGCTGCGCTGTGGAGCTGTTGGCAGTGGCGACACGAGTTCGACACCCGGCCGGGGAGAATCCCACATGGCACGGCAGATCTCTCCTGCCTTGCCCGCTGCTCCCCTCAGCAGTGTATTTCTGATCTGCCTGTTCTGCTGCCCACTCTGTCTCTGGTGAACCCTCTCGCCGCCCCACGCCTCTGGCCTGTACCCCAACTTGTATGTATAAATAAAAAATAAATCTTTAAAAAAAATAAAATAAAATAAATATTATTAGAGCTTCATATCTAAATAAATGAGTGAATATACTTTGGGTGCCAAAAACTGAGAAAATGGTGGATGTGATCCTATACCTCTAGATTACATATAGTATTATAACCACTATTAACTCAATAATTATTTTTAAAAAGGTAATATTTTTTAAAATAACTTTTCTCAAAGATCATTGTTCTCCTAGAATATTCTTCTTGTCCCTTCCTTGGTATCCTTTTATCCAAAGTAAAGAATCATAAGACTTATTGCACTGAATACCTAGGAGATACTGTGAAACTAACCTAAGTATTCAGTCAATTTAATTAGTTGAATTATTTAAATTTAAAAGAATTGAAAATAATACAGCCTTATTTTTTATATGGTTAAACATAATAGTAGCTTAAAACAACTTAGTTTATTATTAAGTTTGAGTAACTTGTGGTGCTAAAGTTAACATTTTAATAAGTAAAAATTATTGGTGGCTACAAACAAATGATTTATGCATTACTAACACCTCTAGATTTTTAAAGGAATTACTTTTCTATTGTAGATTACATTTTCCATGCCATTATATTATTTTATTTTATTATGTAGAAATTATAATTACTCTTTTTGCTTAATACGATTTTCAAAAATTCTAAATATAAGATATTATTCTAATTTTACAAAAATCCCTGTTATGCATCTTCATAATATTACAAGTAAAGTAAATATATAGAAGTTAACATATATAAAGGAAGTATTAAACACAGTTTGTCTTTTGGAAATTACCTAATTTTTTTTTTCTCAAAGCAAGCTACCCCATACATTTGCCAATTTTAGTGAAGATGGTTTGAAACAGCATAATTTGCAAACTTTCATTCCACCCTTGTTTCCAAACTGAAATTAATAGTGAAATGTGTCTTAAATGTCTTAGTCATGCTCAAGGTCAAAGACAAGCAAAGATGGGGATAGACCACTGTATATTACGGGAAAAAGAGAAATACTGTTTTTAAGGAGTGTTAGAAGCAAGGAAATGGGTAGAAGTGGTAAAATGAGTTATATCACTACTAAATAATCAAGTTTAATGTACCTAGATTGATGATAATCTTTTAAATTACATTAGTAAAGTCAAATATTAAATAATAACTATTTTAATGACCCACCCACATATGAAGTGGGATTCAAATATCATGTATTTATAAGTTTAGTAATCATAGGCTCTTACAATCAAGATTTAAAAAAACAATTAAACCCACATAAAATTCTGACATAATTGATTTTCTGACATAACATACAAAGACATTGATCAGTCTATATCTGAACAGGTCTAATAGCAGAAAACACACTGTTGTTTAAGGCATTCACTTCCATTTTTCTGTCAGTTCCAAACAGATAGTTTGTTATAGTGAACTGAAATGCAATTCCTTAGATGGATTTTAAAAACATGAATTAAAATAGGAAACCTTCAACTTCATGTTTAAAATTCCTTTAGCAAATGACAAGAATTCTAAGTCTCATAAGGATTTGAAGAAATGTCAAAGCATGAATTTACCACAAAAAATTAAACTCTCAATTTAATTTCATTGGCATGTGACAGTGAATACATTTGCCTTAGTTGTTTGGTACACTTTTAATTGTACTATTTTGTATTTACTGTAAACTCTAAATTGTCTTATTATCCTTAGAGAACGAGATATGACATGATTCTCCAGGTCCTGAGTTTCCTGAGTTTCATCACACTAGTATCTGTACTAAAGAATACTGAGCAATGATTGGACTATTTTGGATAAGTTTCATCATAGGTAAAGAAGTCAACAATAAAAAGATAATGTCTTTTAGATTAAAATATCCTATAAGTCCAATTAAATTCCAAGAAACTATAAAAGTTTGTTTTTCTTTCTGTTGTCTTTAATGATATATCAAAATATTTTTCCTAGAAAAAAGTCTTGCAATATTAGCAAAGGATGCTGGTTTTATGAAATTTCCACAAAATACCACAAAAAGCCTCATACTTTTTTTTTTGTATAGTTAGAAAATTTTCACTAAAGTAAACGAAAAAAGAATAAGGAAAAATGATAAAATGCTGCTGAGGCTATTCCTTATGATTCTAAGGCAAGAAAAAAAATTGTGTGTCTGATCAGTCTAACTCAAATAGATATGTTGAAAATAAACTAAATAGATACACATGCAAATACACAGGTGCACACACATGCACAACCCCCCCCCATATAAAAGCAACCTAAAAGGAACAACGTACTCTGTGAGAAGCATTTCAAAAACTAGTGTTCCATGTATAAGCAAGATTTTAACTACTCTGTTCCCAGTGGTTTTCCTCAAATCCTGACCTAATTTTATTTCTAAGAACTAAAACCCTCAACTCTCTGTCTTCCAAGGAGTCAAGTGACATTCAGGTGAGACATTCAGAGGGGAGGGGCTTATAAGATGCTCATATCCCCTATTGTTTAGTGTTTCATTTATCCTCTGAATTTCTACAGTTAATTTTTTCAGCTGTGTTTGTAGCCTTTTTTGTTATACTACAGCAATTCCCAGGAAATTGTAAAGGGTCAATCAAAAAACCATTGGGAGGTTTTGAGCAGTTTAGAAAAGTAGTCCCCCAAAGATTCAAGCAATTCTTCCTTATATGATTTTTTCTTTCCTGATAATTCCTGTTCTGGTGGGTAAGTTGTCAAAAAAGTAATCAGAGATTGCCCTAAATATGATTGCTGCATGTCAAGAGTTAATATGATAGACAATTGAATTAAGTTAAATATAATTAAATCCACAAGGCTGATGTCTGCAATCACTATTCCACTCATTCTAAGAGCCATCACTGCAGTTTGATGAACAGGTGGTCATAGAGTTTCCTTATGGGTTAGAGTCAGGCATATTCAGTTTATCAGGGGTAGAGAAGGCCTTTTAGAAAATATAAAATGTTGATGATAACAATAAAATCTTCCTGATCAAACATTGTAGTTTTGTTAATCACTTTCTAGAATTTCAGAACAATCAACTAAGTCATGAGTTTAAAAACACAATCACTGGTTTGTGCAGTTTAAAATTTTATAACACTGTGCTTTATAGAAGAAATATTTTTTAAGTGAGGGGAACAGTTGTTCTAATCTAGTTGAGAGAAACATCATGTAGTTAATAGAGTCAAGCAAACAATGGCCTGATCTTAGGGAAAGATTTTGATGGTTAAGTTTTTTCGTTCTACTGATGGCAATATTGAGATGAAAGAACCATAGTAAAAAATGTTATAT
Source organism: Scalopus aquaticus (assembly GCA_004024925.1). Lineage (NCBI taxonomy): Eukaryota > Metazoa > Chordata > Mammalia > Eulipotyphla > Talpidae > Scalopus > Scalopus aquaticus. Next base: position 30,086 of record PVIJ01013474.1, read on the forward strand.
TTAAACATATTTCATTCTCAGCTTTACTGAGCATAATATTTTGCTTTCAGTCTTTATTAATCAATACTTATTGTTTGAATAATGCTACCAATTCTTTTAACTTTTATGGCATTTGACATAAAGTAGCAATAAATGTACATTTGAAATACCTGCTGGTGTTGCACATATTTGGAGACTGTAGAATTAATTACTCAGCAAAGTAAATGTAGAAGAAATGCCTTACAATGCCTCTCTGAGCACTGTTTTTGAATTACAAATCACATATTTAGGAAAATATTCTATATAATTACAAAATAAATCAGAAATCAGAAACTACTAAATCTTTATGTCTAATCTGGATTCCACTTTTTTTCATTACAGACACCCTATTTTTGGCCATCAAATTGTTGGGAGCCGGAAAACACAGACTATGGTCAGTGCAATATCTCATTGTCTGCTTTTTTAAAAATTATTCAGAAGGGGAAATCAAGGCACAGATGTGACAATGTTTTAATCAGGCCCCTTGACTCCAGCCTCCCCTTTTATGCCAGTCTGGCTTGGAATTAATAATACTAATGATGATAATAATAATTATTATAAGGACTAATGTTTATTGAGTCCAACCTATTTGCTAAGCTCTGCCATGTGTGACTTGCATTAATTCACTTGATTTGCTGTAGCAACTCTGTGAGATGTGTATTCTCAGTGACCCTGTCTTCTTTTTTAACTTACTCAAATTATATGGTAAGGCTTTAACTCCTTATTTTTGGTTAGGTAAAGGATATAACATTGATACGTAATACCAATAATTAGTAAGAAACATGTCTCTCTGCTTTTTGAAACAAGATTTACTGAAATTGGGTGAAAAGAGACTGAAAGGGCTATGCAACTAGAAAATGTCAACTAAAAATAGAGTAAAGCCATCTACAAAATAAATGCTTTTTTTAGTTTTGTATTTTACTGTTAGATTCTATTTTCATTGCCATATGTATTATATCTATTTATTTTTGTTTGAGGGTTCTGCTGATGTTGGTGTATGATGGGCTAGTTGTTGTGTGACCCATTGAAAAGTACAGTCTCTGCCTCATTGGTGTTTTGTTGTTGTTGTTGTTTGTTTGTTTTTGTTTTTTGGGGTTTTTTTTTTGCTCAGAAGAACTGGGGCGCAGGTCAGAGGTGGGGAGTTAGGGGGTGAGAGGATTCACCAGAGACAGAGTGGGGAGCAGAATAGGAAGATCTACTGAAATACATTGCTGAGGGGAGCAGTGAGACAGGAAAGGTCTGCTGCGCCGTATGTGGGTTAGCTCCCTGTCTGGGGATGGACTGCAGGCCACAGTGGTGACTGTGCTGAGACTTAGTCCCTAGGCCACCAGGGAGACCCCTCTCTGGCTCATTCTGTTAAGTCACATTGTAGTTCTTTCTCCTCTCTCCTGCTACTATCATTCTCTTTCCCCATGTTAAGTGATTTGTGTCTTTTTTCTTGTTAATTGTTTTGTTGCTTTATGTAACCCCTTTAAGATGTCTTTTATGTGTCACTTGGTATTGATAAATTCTTTTAGATGTTGCTTTTCAGTGAAGCTCCTTACCATTCAGTCTGTCCTGAATGTTAATCTTTCATGGTTAAAGTCTCTGGGCTGGAAGTCTTTTTCTCTCAGTACTTTATATATCTCCTGCCAATCCCTTTGTTCTTATAAAGTTTTAACGGAAAAGTTAGCTGACAGTCTGGTTGCTGTTCCATTAAGGTTACCTTTTTCTCTTGATATTTTTAGTTTTCTGTCCTTAATTCTGGCTTTCAACAGTTTTATTATGTTTCTTGGTGTGTGTCTGTCCCGTATTACTTTTTTTGGAACTCTGTTTGAGCAAATTCCCTCTGTTTTGTGAGTATCAGTGGGTCACAATATACGATTCATTTCCCAGACTGACATGGTTTACAGCAATCATATCTTTACATACATTTTCTATGTTTTCTCTTTCTCGTCTCCTTCTGGGACCCCCGTGATATGGATGTTATTTCTCATTAGTTTATCACAAAGTTCTTTTACACCATTTTTCTCTTTTAAAAATTCTTATCCCTGCACCTCCGTGGTGGCACAACAGTTAAGCACTGTGCTGTGGAGCTGTTGGCAGTGGTGACGCGAGTTTGAGGCCCGGCCAGAAAGATTCCCACATGGTGCGGCAGACCTCTCCTGCCTCGCCCGCTGCTCCCCTCAGCAGTGTATTTCCATCTATCTGCCTGTGCTGCTCCCCACTCTGTCTCTGGTGAACCCTCTTGCCACCCCATGCCTCTGGCCTGTACCCCAGCTTGTATGCATAAATAAATAAATCTTTAAAAAATAAAAAATAAAAATTCTTTTCCCCCTGTTTCTAGTTACGTATTCTCTAACATTGTAATTTTTATGCTCATTAATTAGCCCCACTGTTTCTTTGGTCTACTGTCAAGTCCCTCAATTTTATTTTTTAATTTGGATCAGTATTTCTGAGATCCATTGAAGTTTTATCTGCCTCATATTTTCTTCTTTTGATTCTGTTGTTGTTTTATGAACATTTTTTTCAGTTCCATAATTATTGTTACAAATGTTATTTTGAATGTTCTGCATTTCTGATGGACTGAGATAACACCTGTAGTTTTATTGTACTCAGTACTTGCAGTGTGTTTTTTGTCCCCTCATTTTCAGTTTGTTTTTTTTTTTAAGATTTTATTTATTTATTTTTGTCTAGAGAACTGGGGTATAGGCCAGAGGTGCAGGAGATGAGAAGATTAACCGAGACAGAGTAAGGAACAGAACAGACAGAACTACTGAACATACTGCTAAGAGGAGCAGCGGGTGTGACAGGAGAGGTCTGCTGTGCCATGTGGGTCAGCTCCCTGGCTGGGATTGAACTCAGTCCATCACAGTGGAAGTGCTGAGACTTAAGCCCTAGGCCAACCAGGATGGCCCTCATTTTCAGTTTTTATGGGTTGTAATAGGGACAGACTTTCAGACTTTTACTTTTGCACCTGATGTTGTGATCAGATAACTAGTACAGGGGGCGGGGGCAGAAGGTATAAAAGAGGACTGGGTCAGTAGGCACCAAAGGATCACCACCAGTGAGTATAAGGGATTCAAAATTCCTACTGTTCTGTGGGAACCAGAGTTGTATGGTAGGGATTCACAGTGATTCCTTCCTATAGGCCAGCTCATTGGTCTTATTGTCTGCTTTACCTTGGGCCACTTTCTATCTCTAGACTATTTTTGAATACTAGATGCAATGCTGGACATTAATAGTTGATATGGTGTCGCAGGCTGGGAGTTGTTCTCTCTCTTTTCTTTTTTTCCCTAGTACGGAGCCTTGTCTTGGGATGTTTGTATCTATTATTAGCAGTCTTTATTTATTGTTTTGGTTTTAACCCAAGATTGGGAGTACAGGTATTTTGAATAGCCCAGCCTCACCCTTGAGTATTAAGTAACCTCTTCTATGAAGAGACATGGGTGATATGACCTCCCAGTTCAGATTCCATCTGTTCTATATTAAGTGCTTCAGGCTCAAGCCTATAAACCTTAATGTGAATTTCTGCCCTTACAGCTTTTCAACAGTGTGGGTGTCAATCCTAGGCACCCCCTTATCCAGTACAGTGTTGGGTCTCAGGAGTGCTGATATTGGCATTTTCCTCTGAAAAGCAATTGTAAGAGCTTCCGCACAGTAGTCTACCTTCCCTATTCTGGGTTGCATTGCCCCGGTGTCACTATAAACACTGTTCATTTAAAGATTTTGCTACCCCCCTTTTGGCCAAACCATTGTTTTCATATGGACTATAGTCTGTTTTTTCCTTCAGGGGTTTTTGACTATGTTCTACTGCAATCTAGTGAGGATAAAGAGAAAGCAAGCATTGCATTTTACTTTTCTACTATCTTGTCAGACTTCTCTTCATGTTTTTGACAACCAGTAGTCTAGATGAACACATGCTTCCATTTTATTGCTTTGTCATTGAGAAATAGTCATAATTCTCAATATGGGACCAATATTCCTAACATTGAATTCATAAATGTCTTTTTTGGAAAGTCGCTGAAAGGTCTAGGTGTCGGAGACTGACAGACCTAACCTCAAGTACTGTCACAATCTCACATGACTGTATGACTTTGGGTGAGGCAGAGAATATCGCTGAACCTTGGTTGGCTCACTTCTTAAGCAGAAATGATAGTATTGAATTTCTAAAATTGTTTAAGTCAATTAATATGTGTGCCATGTGAGTATTGCTTCCTTTTTAATAGATAAACATTGTTTTGTGTTTATCATTCTTATTCCCTTCACACAGTACTTAAAGCAGTGCCAAAGACAGTGCCAAAGTGGAGGACAGCTCACTGTGGGCTCTCACCTGTGTGCTGACAATTACATGACCAATAATCTTAGGGTTCAACAGGTTTGAACCCTAATTTAATAAACAAATAATAATTTAATAATTTAATTTAATAATTTAATAAACAAATGGGAAATTGGGAAAACAAGAGTTTCTGAGGTCACATGTAGCCTGCTATCTCATGCAGATAGTTTCCCCAGTGTCCAGTAGTCCCTAATGGAGATCACTCATGCACAATGGTGCTGTCCCATCAACAAGGGCCTGGAGCTGGTGGCATTCCAATAAGCAGTGGATGACCAGGATCCAACTTACAGTGGCAGCTGGAGGTGCTCACAGATGGAGCTGCTGAAGTAATAGTGAAGCAGCCCATAGGAACAGTATGAAGGCTGGACTGGACGGCACTGGAGGCAACAGCACTAGGAGGTGGTACCAGGTGATCAGAAGCAGTGGACAGCTCTCAAAGATGGCCAGACACAGAATACCAGTCACCTGTGAGTAGTGCTGATTAGCACTGTTTAGTGGTGCTGTTCACTACTGGTAACCAGGAGGCCATGTCAGAGACACCAGTGTTACAGCACTTTGTGAACTAATGGCATGAACCAATAGCAACCAGCTCTTTACACCTGGCTGAGGCCAAAAGTTCTCCTTGCAGGCAATGTCAGAGGCAGGCCTATAGTCAGATGCAGTGGCCAGGTTTCTGCAAAGTCTCTGGAGGTCTTCAGCAGTCTGGAAATCCATGAAAGTCTGAGAGTATGCAGAGGTCTGGCAGTGGATGCTGCCATGAAGCTCGATACTTCTTTGGAGACTGTTTGTTGAATAAATGAAGCTGGCTGCTCACTCTGCTTATACTCTCTTCAGATTCCTCACACTGCAAGCCTGATTGGACCATTCTTCAATCTTAACTGTTTGATGTGTGCCAGTTATCACCAATCAAATATGCAGTTAAGCACCAAACTTGCTCCATTTTCAGTCTGCATAATGAGTTCAAGCCCTTGACTGAGAGTTGGAGCACTTAAACGTGATTGGTCCATTGATGATCTTGGCACCAGATATAAAAGAGAAATCTACAGTCCCTGCCTGGACTGTACCTGCACTTAGGTGAGGTGAGGCTTGTATGGGCCTGAGCCAACCTCAGTGGGGCTGGAAGCACACTGCACTAGTTCCCCTTGGCAGCGCCAGTTTTAAAAGTCAGGGAGCCTGCAGCATTGTTGGGACATGAGTCAATGAGAGCCCACCATGTTGGCCTGGTGCACTGTGGGCCTCTCTCCTTGCACTTTAGGGATCCACAATGTCAGAATTGCCCCAGCAAGGCCCTATGCTCGTCCCTGCAACCCTGTACCAGGAACAGTGTGGTCGTAGTTGCCTTCACTGCTGGAGCCTGAGAGCTAGCCTGCTCTGGGGTGGGGAAACCTTGCTGCTGCAACTGTGGAGGGGCTGCATGCCCTGGGGCAAAAGGTGGGGAAACCACCACTGCCAGCTGTTGGAGTGTCAGCACCCTGAGCATTTGCGCAGTGGGCAGGGAAACTCCAGTAGCTGCTGCAGCTTTCAGAGCTCCCTGTGCAGACCTGCCCACAGTTTGTATGCATCTGGGGCTGGCTTCAGCCTGGGGCCAACAGAACTGACACGCCTGGCCTCTATGTTGGCAAGGCCCTTGTGGGGGCTCTACAACACCCTGATAATCGCCTGTTTCTTGAACAGAAGCAAATTTTTTTTATTTGTGTCTTTTACATTACTGTACATTCCCCATAGGTTTCCCACCACCAATTCACCCGTGAACCATCACCACAGTCCCCTGTGCTCCCCTCTCCCCCGTTCTGAGCCCCAATCCTTCCCCCTCTCTCACTGGTTGACACTCTTGTATTTGGTTCCCCTATATTCCTGTTATAAGTGAGACCATTCGATATTTTTCTTTTTCCTTTTGGCTTATTTCACTGAGCATGATCCCTTCTAGTTCCATCCACGTTGCTGCAAATTGCATGTGTTTATCTTTTTTGAATGCTGAATAGTATTCCATTGTGTATATGTACCACATCTTCTTGATCCAGTCATCTGTTTTTGGGCATCTGGGTTGTTTCCATACCTTCGCTATTGTAAATAGTGCAGAAGCAAATTCTTATTCTCAGTATTCTCTCCGTCCATCTGTTGTGTTTTATATAAATATTTTAGTGATCACAACTAAGTTTTGTTTCATCAATTCACAGAAGATTAATGTTTCAATTATAAACTTGAGGAAATGGGATATCTTACTCAGCAAATAATTTACAAAACATGCCTCAAAGTCTGTAATCTCAAAATGATTAATGCCATTCAGTTTCAAATTACTCATATTTTGTCCATTTTCAAGGAGTCATCTTCTAAACTTTGTCTTCAAACTTGGAGTACCTGCAATTTGTTAACTAACTACAGAGATAGTTTTTAATAATTGTTTTTGTTTTCCCTCCTGAATAAACACATACCTTTTTGTATCTAAGTTGCTTGGATTATATGCAAGTAAAGAATAAATTAATTATTTAATAAGAGGTTATAAAAATGAGATGATGTGAATTTTTTGGGGGGGCGGATTTTAAAACTTATTTTTATTATGTAAAGATATCTTCATTAAATATTCAATTGGAAGACTCAAGAGAGCTGACACATCACTATCCTTGAAATATGACTCACAGGTAGTGCCATTTAGAAAAAAAAGCAGGAGAACGCACATTTTATGCATAACAACCCAGAACAACATTGGATTTTTCAGAAACCTAGTCAATGTGATGTCATAAGTGTTAATAAGAGGGCCCTAATCAAAGTCTTATATGTGACATTGCACATCTTACTATTCCTAGCACAGTAAGCTGAAAGTCACTGTAACCTGCTATTTTTTCCTTTCAGAGATAAAATTCTTCACACTGATTTTTCATTGTAGCAAAGTTATACCTCTGATTCAATAGGAATTAAAGAGCTACTCTTTTCAAAGAAGACAGAAAATGTTAATGTAGCCTAACTTAGAGAAATGTTTACCCTTCTTCTTTGGAAGCTACAGATTAGTGTAATTGTTTGCAGATATAAATATTTGGTGCAACTAGGAAAGGACTATGATGTCCATTTCTACCTCAGTTATATGAGTCTGGCCATGTGACTGTATCTCCACATTGTAATTCCTCTAACATAAAAATTATGGTAGGACCAGCATTCTATTCAAGCAGTTAAGTCACATTATGACAGAGGACTGATGGCAGAATAAGTCAGTATCTCTCACTATTACTTGCTCCTGTGTACTCCCTGGGCCTTGCAAGAAATTTCCCCTTCTTTACAATTTTAAAATATACTACTTTTTTTTTCTTTTATATCACTGTTTATTTCTGGACAATAAAGATTTCTCCCCTCAGGAGTGGTCACCCTAGTCTCCAACCACCAAAGCACTCTATTCCCTATATATACCACATCCTCTTGACCCCCTCATCTATTTTGAGGCATTTAAATTGTTTCCATATCTTGACTATTTTAAATAGTACTGCAATAAACAGAGGAGTGCAGGTTTCCTTTTGAATTACAGTTTGTGTATTCTTTAGGTAGACTCCTAGGAGTGGAATAGGTATGTAGTATGGCAGATCCATTCCTAGTATTTGAGAAACCTCTACCATCATACCATAGTGACTGGACTAGTTTACATTCCCACCAGTAGTGTAAGAGGGTCCTATTTTCTTTACATCCTCACCAGAACTTATAGTTTCTGGATGTTTTAATATGGACCATTCTCACCAGTGTGAGGGGGTATCTCATTTTGGTTTTGATTTGCATTTCCCTGATAACAAGTGATGATAAAGAGTTTTTCATATGCCTGCAGGCCATTTGCATTTCTTCTTTGGATAAGTAATGGTTTAGCGATTATGCCAATTTTTATTAGGTTTTTTGATTTGTTTTTGTTGAGTTGGATAAGCTCTTTGCAGATCTTCGATATCAGTCCCATATCAGATGAATTTTCATGAATATTTTCTCCCATTCAGTGGAGTGTCTCTTTGTTTTTGCTATTGTCCTTTTTGGTGTACAGAAACTTTTTAGTTTGATATAGTCTGAACTGTTTATATTCTACTTGCTGCTGGAGAAGATTTCTCAAAGGTGTTTCTGAAGTTTATGTCATGAAGTGTTTTACCTGTTTTCTTATGTATATTTTATGTTTCAGGTAGTCCATCTAAGTATTTTATCCACTTTAGGTGATTGTTGTGCATGCTGTGAGATAGTAGTCTTGCATCTCTCTTTTGCATGTGGCAGTCCAGTTTTTCCAGCAACATTTGTTAAAGAGACTTTCCTTGTTCCAGTGTATATTCTTTGCTCCTTTGTCATAGATTAATTGTTCATATATGCAGATTAATTGTTCTTATATATGCATTTTTATTTCTGGACTTTTAATTCTATTCCATTGACCTGTGTGTCTGGTTTTGGTACAGTACCATGCTGTTTTTAATTATTATGGCTTTGTTGTATTGTTTGAATTCACAGTTCTCTTGACTAAAACAGCTAGAAGTGTAATAACCCCATTTACCCCTTTTTAATCAAGAGGGCTTTGGATATTCAGGATCTTTTGCATCTCCATATGAATTTCAGCAATACTTTTTTCCATTTATTTGAAGAGCATCATTGAGATTTTATTGGAATTGCATTGAATCTGTTCATTACTTTGGGTAGGATGGCCATTTTAATAATATTGATTCTTCCAATCCATGAGCAGGGAATATCTTTCAATTTTTTGTGTCTTCTATTTATTTTTCTAATGTTTCCTAATTTTCCTTGTTTAATTCTCTTACCTCCTCTGTTAGGCTTATTCCCTGGTATTTAATTATTTCTGGTACAATTGTAAATTAGGTTGTTCTCTTAATTTCTTCCTTTTCAGGCCGATTGTTTGCACATATGAAAGGCAAATGATTTTTGTGTAATGATTTTGTATCCTGCCACTTTACTGAATTGGTTTATTGTTTTTTGTTTTGTTTTCTTTTGTTTTTTTTTAAAGATTTATTTATTTATGCATACAAGCTGGGGTACAGGCCAGAGGCATGGGGTGGCAAGAGGGTTCACCAGAGACAGAGCTGGGAGCAGAACAGGCAGATCAGAAATACACTGCTGAGGGGAGCAGCGGGCGAGGCAGGAGAGGTCTGCCGCGCCATGTGGAAATCTCCCCGGCTGGGCGTCGAACTCGCATCGCTGCTGCCTACAGCTCCACAGCACAGCACTTAACTGCTGCGCCACCAGGGAGGCCCTGTTTTCTTTTGTTTTTCTGTTTATTGTTTTAATTGAATTTCCCATGGATTTTTTAGGGCTCCCTACATATTATGATATCATCTGCAAATAATGGTAATTTGCTTCTTCTTTCCCAATTTGGATTCCTTTGATATCTTTCTCTTTCCTAATTCTCTTGTTTTAGTTAGGGCTTCCATTAATATGCTATATAGTAGTGATGAGAGTGCATAACCTTGTCTTATACCAGATTTTTTTTTTTTTGGTTTGTTTTTTCTCCTTTGAGAATGATGCTAGCTTTGGGTTTGTCACACATGAATTTTGTTATGTTGAGACATGTTTCTTTTTATATAAAATTTTCAAGGGCTTTCATAATAAATGGAAGTTGAACTTCATCAAATGCTCTCTTTGCATCTATTTATATGATTGAGTGATTATTAGCTTCCTTGTTGTTAATGTAGTGAATTATGTTGAATGTATATGCCTTTTGATGCATTTGTTGGTTTCAATTTGCTAGAATTTTATTGAGAATTTATCATCTGTTTTTCATTAGCCTGTAGTTTTCTTTCTTGTGTTATCTTTGTTTGGCTTTGGTATTTGTGCAGTGATGTCCTCATAAAATGTATTTGAAGAATTCCTTCTTTATTAATATTTTAAAAGAGTTTGAAGAGGATTGGTATTTCATGTTGTAAGTTTAGTAGAATTTACTTAAAACCATGTGGTCTTGGACTTTATTTTTTGGAAGAAGTTTTTTTAAAGATTTATTTATTTATGCATGCAAGCTGAGGTGTAGGCCAGAGGTGTGGGGTGGCAAGAGGATTCACCAGAGATAGAGTGGGGAGGAGAAAAGGCAGATCAACGTGCTGCAGTGGCTCTGGATAGCTTCCCAGCACTGCACTCAACCCATTGTGCCACCAGGGAGCCCTTGAAAGAATTTTGATTGGTGTTTCAGTTTCCTTGGTTGCAGTTGATTTGTTCAAGTATTTTTATTTCTTTCTTATTCAGATTTGCATGATAGTATAATTGTAATAGCTTATTCATCTCTTCTAGAATTTTGGGTGTTTATGTATAAATGTTCACAGTAACCTCTATTAACCTCTGTATTTCTGCTGTGTTTGTTGTAATTTCTCCTCTTTCGTTAATAATCTTATTTATTTGAGTTTTCTTACTCCTTTTCTTGGTGAGCTTAACTAGGGATTTGTCTATATTGTTTATTAAAAAAAGTTTTTGGTTTCACTTATATTTAGGACCCTTTTTAATTTCAATTTCACTTGTTTCTGCAATAATTTAATGATTTTCTTCCTTCTGCTTGCTTTTGGGATTTTATTTTTCTTTCTATTTCCTGAAGATGAGCGACGAGGTTGTTTTGGGGGTCATTCTTGTTTCTTGATTGCACCTGTATTGTTACATACTTCCTTCTTAGTAATTCTTTTGATGTGTCCCATATATTTGGGGCTCTTTTCTTAACTTCTATATCATTTATTTCTGCTCTAATTTTAATGATTTTAATCCTCTGCTTGCTTTTTTGTTGTTTTTGTTCTTTTTCAGGCTAGTTGAGATGAGAGACTAAATTGTTCCTTTGGGTTCTTTCTTGTTTCATCATGTGGGACTCTATTGCTATATACTTCCCTCTTAGAAGGTTGTTTCCTCATTTCATTTGTCTTTAGGAATTTTTTTGATTCCAGGTGTCTTTCAGTAGTGTGTTGTTCAGTCTCCATGTATTGAAGGATTTCCTTGTCTTCTTTTTGATTTCTAGTTTGATACCTTTATGGTCCGAGAAGATACTTGGTATGATTTCAATCCTCATGAATGTGTTAGTAATATTTGTCTTGTGACCAACTATGTAGTCAATCCTGGAGAATGATCCAGGTGCACCTGAGAAAAATGTGTATTTGTTTTCTTGGGGTGTGCAGTGCCATATAAATGTCTGTTAGGACGTGTGAACTAGATCTTTGTTTCAGTTAATTGTGCCCTTTGTTACTTTCTGTCTTGTTGATCTGTCCATTGGTGAGAGTGGGTGTTGAAGTCTCTTTCCACATATATACATTTCCCAATGTCTGTTTTCAGATTCAAACTGTTTAATATATTTTGGCACTCTTTCTTTTGGTGAGTTATTTTGATGAGTGTTATATCTTCCTTATACATTGTTCCCTTTATCATTGTACAGTGTGTCTTCCTGTCTCTTGTCACTTTTTTAGCGGGAAGTTTATTTTATCTGATGTAAGTATGGCTGTCCCTGACTTTCTTTGGTTACCATTTGCTTATTGAATTGTTTCCCAAACTTCGCTTTAAGTCTGTGTTTGTTTTTGGAACTTAAGTGCTATTCTGGTAGGTAGAGAATGTTGGATTCTGTTTCCTTTTTAACATGATATTCTGTATTTTTATTGATGGTCCATTGACTTTCAGAGTGATATTAATATGTGAAAGTATGTTACTACCATTTTGTTCATATTTTTGTGGTTCCTTTCAATTTTTTGTTCAGATCTTTCTGTTCATTCTTTTCTTTGGTTCAAATCTTTTTTTTTAAAGATTTATTTATTTATGCATACAAGCTGGGGTACAGACCAGAGGCGTGGGGCAGCGAGAGGGATCACCAGAGACAGAGTGGGGAGCAGAACAGGTAGATCGTTGGAAATACAGTGGGCAACGTAGGAGAGGTCTGCCGCGCCATGTGGGAATCTCCCCGACTGGGTGTGGAACTAGCGTCGCTGCTGCCAACAGCTCCACAGTGCTGCGCTTAACCACTGTGCCACCAGGGAGGCCCACTTTGGTTCAAATCTTGAAGCTCTTTTTAATATTTTTTGGAAGGAGGTGTTGTGATTTGAAATTTCCAAATTTTTATTTGTCTGGCAATGTCCTTATTTCTCCTTCATATAGGAAGGAGAACTTTGCAGGATAAAGTATTATTGGGTGACATTTTTTTTTTTAAGTACTTTGAATATATCACTCTATCCTCTTCTTGTCTGGAGTGATTCTACATAGAGTCTGGTGTTAGCTCAATCAGTGACTCTTTATTGGTTATTTGTTTCTTCCCCTTTATCAGTTTGATAATATTTTTCTTTGTTTTAGGTTTTTGGAAGTTTGACTGCTATGTTTCTTGCTGTAGATTTCCTTTTATTTAGTGAGTTTGGTTTCCTTTTTAGCTTATTATATTTCTATGTTAATTTCTTTTATCAAATTTGGGATATTTTCTTCAATTATTTTCTGAAATAGCTTTTCAGCTCCCTTCTCTCTCTTTTTCTTCTGTGATCCCTCTTACATTTATATTTCCTTTCCCCATGGTATGGGTAATTCTCGAAGTGTTTCATCATTTTTTTTCCTTTGTATTTCTCTTTAATTTCTATTTTTTTTAAATTTGTATCTGTATCTTCAAGATTACTGATTCATTTTTCCATTTGGTCTATTCTATTTTCATGACTTTTTCCAGAATTTTCATCTCCTCTATTGAATTTTTGGTGTCTTGCAGTTCTGTAATTTTCTTATTTAAAATTTCAATCTGGATCTTCTTTGTTTTTCTCATAGCTCCTTTTCACTTTCTGTGTTTTCTTGTTTATCTTTGATCTGTTTTTCTGAGTTTTCTTTGTATTGCTCTAATTCTTTTATTTTTTTGGTTATGGCAATATTGAATTCTTTATTGATAGGAATAAAAACTCTTCCACACCCATGTTGTTGGGTTCTAGAGATTGGTTTTCTTTCTGTGGTTTATTGTCCCCCTGAGTACTTGCTTGGGTATTTGTATTTTTCTTTCTGTCCATTGTTTGATTTCGGGTTTGCTTTGCTGTAGATGTTGTTTCTATTGTGTTTGCTTCTTACTCACTTAGTATTTTAGGCATTTACCAGATGGTGGGTACAGTAACGGGGCCCTTTTTCAGAGTAGATCTGGGTAGGCAGTATGGCAGTCGGGTCTGGGTGGGCTTTCTGGGGCTGGAAGTTCGGCCTTCTGGCACTGATGTCCCCTACCCCATGTAGCATGTCTGGGGATATGGTGAGATAGCAGTCCTGGTTATCTGGAGAGCAGCTGGCTGGGTCTCACAGGAGGTCATATTTCCTATGGCTTACTTCCTGACACGAATCCAGGGTCTCACCAGTAAATGTGGGTGCTGGAAGGGATCTTGTGTGAAATAACAAGGCTTCTGTTGGTCCAGGCAGGTGCTGGCAGCATTTTGTGGGAAGTTATGAGACATCTTCTAGTTTAAGCAGGCACTGGTGGGTCTCATGGGAAGTTGCAAGGCCTCTGTAGTTTTGAGTGGGTACTGTTGGGGTCTTACAGGAGAATGCGAGGTTTCTGCAAGTTGAAACAGACACTGGCTGAGTCTTGCAGTTGTCTGGAGTCTCACTAGTCTGGGGTGACATTTATAGGGTCTCTCAGAAAGTCATGACAGCTCTGATGTTTTGGGGTATGAATTGATAATAATCTTAGACATAATCTTGCGGGTTATGACTCTTCATTTTCTGGGATTCTTGTTTTAAGGAACAAATCATAGTAATTATCTGAATTTTTCAACTTTGAATTGACTGAAACCACTTATTTGAAGAACACTATTATCAAATATTATTGTAAAGAGAATTGTTATGTTATAATTAAGTTGGAATATGAGACCTAAACCACTATGATTACTTAAACTATCTTTTCTTTTTTTTTTTTCCACTTTTTTTATTGTTATTTATGTCTTTTACATTTTGTATTCCCCTTGGGCAACCCACCACCAATTCACCCGTGATCTATCTCCATGGTCCCCTGTATTCTCCTCTCTTCCATTTTGTGCCCTTATCCTCCCCTCCGCCTCCCCCCCTCCCCCCACCGCTGAGTGTCTCTCTCCCACCCGGCCTCCCTATAGTCCTGTTATAAGTGAAACCATTTGATATTTTCCTTTTTCTTTCTGGCTTATTTCACTGAGTATGATTCCCTCTAATACCATCCATGTCGCTGCAAATTGCATGTGTTTATCTTCTTTCCATGACGAATAGTATTCCATTGTGTATATGTACCACATCTTCTTGATCCAATCATCTATTTTTGGACATCTGGGTTGCTTCCATACCTTTGCTATTGTGAATAGTGCCGCAATGAACATACGGGAGCATGTGTCCTTTCGGATTACTGTTTTTGTGTCCTTTGGGTAAATTCCCAAAAGTGGGATTGCTGGGTCGTGTGGGAGCTCCATGTTTAGCAGTTTGAGGAATCGCCATACAGCTTTCCATAGTGGTTGGACCAGTTCACATTCCCACCAGCAGTGTAGAAGAGTTCCTTTTTCTCCACATCCTTTCCAGCATTTGTTGTTGCCTGTATTTTTAATGTGTGCCATCCTCACAGGTGTGAGGTAGTATCTCATAGTGGTTTTGATTTGCATTTCCT
>PVIJ01013475.1:0-44971 GCA_004024925.1 Scalopus aquaticus
TGTTATAAGTGAAACCATTCGATATTTTTCTTTTTCTTTCTGGCTTATTTCACTGAGTATGAAATTCCTCTAATTCCATCCATGTCGCTGCAAATTGCATGTGTTTATCTTCTTTGAATGCTGAATAGTATTCCATTGTGTATATGTACCACATCTTCTGGATCCAATCATCTATTTTTGGACATCTGGGTTGCTTCCATACCTTTGCTATTGTAAACAGTGCCGCAATGAACATACGGGTGCATGTATCCTTTCGGATTAGTGTTTTTGTATCCTTTGGGTAAATTCCCAAAAGTGGTATTGCTGGGTTGTATGGAAGCTCCTGCTGCTTTTAGGTTTTGGTGGATTTTTTTTTTTTTTTTGGTGGCATCTCTTAAGATTAGATTTAAAAATTGTTAATGAGTAAATAGCACTTGGCTACAAGCTAATATGCCTCATTTCATTCATAATTTTCATGTCTAAATTGGTATAATAAAAGTATTTTATTGAAGAGTTTTCGGTTTTGGATATGTTTTAAAATATAAAATGCTTTTGTACACATAAAATTTTATGTGTTTTTTCATGTTACTGTGAAATACATCTTTTGCTTAGTGATGATTAGCTTCTTCATATTATATGAAACACCTGTGGGTTTTTTGTTTGTTTTCAATGTTTATATGTAGGAATTAGATTATGGGGCTTAACAACAGGACCATCATTCAGCAAAAAGGTCTAGAGGATTGGAACATCAATTCCACAGTCCCATAAAAGAGACAGATTAGTAAATGATAGGATGGGGAGGAAGGGTCAGAGAGGAATGATAAAGTGCTGTGGAGCCACAAAGTAGGAACAACTACAATGTGTCAAGTAGTAACAGTGGAAGAAAAAGTTGTCTTTTTCTTTAATGGCCTCTAGGTCAGCTAAGTTATTGAATGTGGCAGGAACTTCAAAATTATTTTTCCCTTTTTACTCTCAAAAGATGGTAAATGCCTCTGCTTTAAAAAAAATTCAAATACACACATCCCCTAAAAAAAATCTTATTCAGGACCCATGTTCCTTCTCAGAGTTCGCCTGTATTAACACTTTCTTATGTATCAGGGAAGCTTTTCTAGTGAAAATTTTATAGTATGGGGCAAAAACTAATCCTGGATTACAAACTATAAGACATCTTTATGGGAGATGTGTTCCCCATATTGGGTAGTAAAGGCTCCTGTTTTTAGGGCCTTTTTTTTTTTGGTCTTTGTGTCTTGTTTGTGGCTTCAGTTCTTAAGTCTGGAGGTACCTTCAGGCAAACTCTAATTTAAATCTTTTTTCTTATCAGTGGGGAACATTGTGTTCTTGGTGATTATCACCCTGTCTCCAATATTCCAGATGCCAGACTGGTACCAAGTGTTACATAGTTTCTTCTGGATTTCCAGGATTTTAGTAGGTAAACCTTAGTATATGTGAAAATAATTGGTTGAGGTTTATATTATGTATATAAAAAGAGGTGAGGCTAAATTCTCAGGTTATTTGTGTTTGTGTATTTTACTAATATGGGAGTGTTAGTTATTCTGAACATTTACTTAGAATAATGTAATAGGTCTATTTTAAAGTTAGAGTGTTTTCTACTTTTCCTAATCTGGTCCCAACTAAATTTATCTATTTTATATTGATACTAGATAGTACTACTATAGTTGGGTTGATTTTTCTCAAACTTGCAGACAGATGATTGTTACATAGGCTCTGATAGAGTTAAGAGAACTGAAGTATAGCATAGATATGGAAAACATTCCCTGTGAGAATCAGAATGAAGTCATTTCTTTCATCTTCTATCCCTGGTACCTGACACTGATAGGAAACCAATAAAGACAGAGCTGTATGAGTTTATGGGTTGAATGAGAACATTGTCAATAAATAGAAAAGGAAAGTTTGCTGCTGGAAGATAATTGAGAATTTGCTATTTCAAAATATCATTTTATATGTGTATTTACCATAAGTCATTGGTTCTCAGATCTTTTGGTGTCAAGTCTACTTATACTCTTGAGTTACTGAGAATTCAAAGAACTTTATCTGTGCTTTATCTACTAATATTTACTGTATTAGAAATTTTAGACATTAATTAACAGTAAAAAGGGTTGAGTGAGAAGAATGGCATTGATGACCTTTTTCTGACATTTAAAAAAATGTGTGGTTTAATAGACAACATCTGGATTCTCATACCTGCTTAAGTCTTTTGTGATAGCGTATGTCATGTAGCCTTTGGAATACTCCACTATACACATTTATAAGAGAGTGAGAGTGAAAAAGACAATTAGTATCTTATTACTAGGGAAATAGTTTTGACTCAAGACCTCCTCACTCATCACCCACCCCAAGAAAAAGGTCTCAGACCTGCAGAGATCCTTAGACCACACTCTTGAGAACTGGTAGCATAGATTATAAATTCAGACTAGAAAAGGACCTTATGAAAATTTCTGGCTTGTGCAACTGGATGAATGAGATAGAAAAAGCCTCAAATTTGTTTTGAAAGTATAATCATGAGTTGACTGAAAATGTCCATTAGAGTTGGTGATGAAGAGGTCTTTGGTAATTTTAGTGAGAGCTGTTGTGGTGGAGAAAAGGAGGTGGCAGCCACATTGGAATTGCTTGAAGAGTGATTGGAAAGTATCTCTAAATGGAGATTGGAGTGTATTTAACTTTTTTTTTTAGTTTTTTTTTTTTTTTAAGATTTCATTGACTTTATGTATACAAGCTGGGGTGCAGGCCAGAGGCGTGGAGCAGATTCACCAGAGACAGAGTGGGGAGCAGAACAGGCAGATTGATGGAAATACACTGCTGAGGGGAGCAGCGGGCAAGATAGGAGAGGTCTGCTGCGCCATGTGGGAAGCTCCCTGTCTGGGTATCAAACTCATGCTGCCATGGCTGGCGATAGCTTGATAGCGCTGAGATTTAACCCCTGTGCCACCAGGGAGGCCCTTTTGGTTTGTTTTAATTAAGAAGTCTTGATCAAATATAATTGCCGATAAGAAGAATTTCTTGGAGAGGGGCAGAAGCTCAAGATACACAAGAGAAAAATAGGTGACAGGTGAATTTTCTTGAGAAACTAGAGGTGTGGAGATTTAGAAACAGGTAAAATATTACTGCTTTCCTTTAAAGATTACTTTTTGTACTTGTTTTTTATTCTCTCTATTTATGAACTCTCAGTCTGCTTGATAAAAGGAAAAGTTAAATGGTAAATATAATTCTTTTAAATTTCTTGATTGATGTTAGTTTGCTGTGAATCTTTGTATTTCTGATGTAAACATTTTGGTGATACTTGAAATGTGGACTCCTTGTTGGCTTTAGGAGTAAGTTTTTTTTTTAAAAAAACTTACCCTCATTTTTTTTTTTTTGTTTCACCCTCATTTGATTTATAGGTGCTTCTGCTTTTTATTTATATCACTTTAACTAGATTAAAAAGTAAGTAGTGGGCCTCCCTGGTGGTGCAGCAGTTGAGCACTGCGCTGTGGAGCTGTGAGCAGCGTGCCATGTGAGTTCAGCGCCTGGCCGGGGAGAATCCCACATGGTGGGGCAGACCTCACCTGCCTCGCCCGCTGCTCCCCTCAGTAGTGTATTTCTGATCTACCTGTTCTGCTCCCCACTCTGTCTCTGGTGAGCCCTCTCACCGCCCCACGCCTCTGGCCTGTACCCCAGCTTGTATGCAAAAATAAATAAATCTTAAAAAAAAAAAAGTAAGTAGTATAGCTTTAGTAAAATTGTGTTTTCATTTTCTGTTGGCAAGTTAGAGTCATCCTTAGCTAACTCTTGGGAGTTTATTATTGTTTTGAACTTTAATTTATATTTACATGACCATGTCAAATATCATTTCTTTTTAATCTTTGTGATATTTGACACTTGATAGTTTGACTTTTGCATGCAACACTTTGTTTCTTTACAAGAGTCTAGCTAAAGGCATTGTAAAATGGACACTAGATACAATTCTTGAGCTACTTAAATGAATAATGAAAAATTGCTTAAGTTTTTTAAAATTTAAGAAGCTTGCAAGAGACAAGGTGCAATAAAATGATAATTATCGATTTATGAAAACTATGGGTAGCTCATATAGGAAGAGTGGCCATCACTTGATCCTTAGAAACACAGATGAGGTCTTGTCAGAAACCCTTGGTCTTTTTCCTTTCCTTCTCCAGCTTCATCTGTTGCTACTTCCCCTCTCCAGCAGAGGGTGCTTTTTGTTTTCTTAAACTATGTCATATCTTTTTTTTGTTTGTTTGTTTCAGAGCCATTTTTTACATTGTTCCTACTGTCTGGAAAACTTTTCCTGTCTTATATAACGCCTTTATTCATCCTTGTGGTCACAGATTAAATGACACTTCCTTCTCTACTTCCCAGGTTAGATGAATTCCTTTATAGGCATCAGTAGCACTTACATTTTTTCCCTAAATACGTTCAACCCATTGTAGTATTTGTTGAGTATTCCATTATGAACAAGACTTTAGGCTTCTTTAATGTGGGCACCATGTTTATTCTTTTCACTACTGTATCTCCATTGCTTTATATAGTATTCGTTCCTAATATATACTTGACATTTCATCAGATATTTTTTAAATGAATGGATGGCATGAGTCAGATTGAGGAAAGGGTTTTTCATGACTATAGAAGAATACAATCTGTTGCAGTAATGGGGGTACCAAGGAATTTGCTAAAACATCTGCTCTGTTTTTTGGGGGGGAGTGAGGAATAAAAGTACTTCATCTGTAGATGCTTATGAGGATATCCTGTCCTTTAGGCTGAGTTTACGCCCCGGTTAACAGTTGAGGCACATAAGTTAAGAGTGCATTCTCTAAGGAAGTTAAAGTGTGGTGAAGTTCCTGAAATAGTTCTAGAGTAGAAGACAGAATCTAGGTGGGAAAGCAAAGCTACATTATGATAATAAAATTTATGAGAAAGAATACAGCACTGTGTTATAGATGGTGGCTGAATTTGAATATTATATGAATGAACATTAGAGACTTTCAGAAGTTTGAGAGAACTAGCTGTACTTTATTTCCAATTCTGTCTTAATAGCCTAGTTCCATATTCTGATACTGTTTTTCATCAGTAACATGGATATACAACCTCATGGGTTGTGGTGGAGATAGGAAATAATATATGGAAAACAGTCCAGCTGTTGGCCAACCTAGAAGGAATGTAGAAAATAATGGCTATGAATATTAACTACTGGCTGCCCTCATGGTTACCTCCCTTGTATTAAAGGTCTCTATTTTGACTTCTGGTTTAATGGGATTGTTGCTGTCAAGTACTCTGAAGCTTCAGAAGAGAGATGTTCTAAGGTGCTTGGGAAATAGGATTAGTTCTCATCTTTGGTCAGTGACGGTCATCTTTATGGAATCGTTTCAGGCGTCAAAGCAGAAGTGAAGATAGCCCATAATGCTACAGTTCTCAAAGTTGCAATGTATTTGTGTCCTGTAGACCTTAAACATGCAGATTTTTCCCATAGCACCTACACCACTCCCAACTGCAATCTTAACTCTTCCCCCTATGTATGCCCCCACATTCATATGATCACACTCCCCACGCAGTCTCCAGCCCGGCCCCCTCCCCATTCATACTCACAGACTGCAAGGTCACCACTCTGACTCAGGCTCCACATCTTCCCCTTTCCCACATATCTTATCTAGGTCCCTGGAGGAGGTTCACCTCAGGGCCTTTGTAAGTGCTGTCCCCTCAGCCTAGATGTTTCTCTCTGCTCACTCTTTTCACAGCCAGCTGTATCTCCCCTTCCAAAAGGGAAGAGAAACTGGAAAGGAAGGAATGAGGAGACAAGGTGAATAGCTAAGAGAATCTGTGATGACCCAGACATTGTGGGGCTAAAGGCAAGACAGGGAGAGGCCTTGGAGGGAGCTGACAGGTAGGATGAAGGAGTAATAGGCCTGCAGGTCATAGGGACAAAACTGGTAATAAAGACAAAGTGGGAGAGGGGTACAGTGAGAGGTAAGGAGTAAGCAGAAGTGACCCACTGAATGAATGGAAGATGGAGGGTAGGGGGTAAATGCAAAATGGGAGTGGTCAGTAACAAGTGGATGGACAGTGCTGGTACGTAAGCTGCAAGGACACAGTGACAGGTGGGGGGTGCTTGAGGGAAGGTGTAAAGGAAGAGGTGATGGGAATGAAAGAAGAAATGGGGCAGTGAGAAGTGAGGAGGTAGGGCAGATGGGGTAGATGATTGGAACCATGTGGAGCCATAATGGAAGGTGACTTGATATAGACATGGTGATGGAAAGAGGGATAATAACAGAAAGGGGAGTCAGTGAATAGATAAGGGGGTGAAGACATTAGGGGCAGGGGAGGGGAGTGTTCCACACTCACTAGCAGCAGATGGTCAGGTACAATGGAAGGTCCTGAACAAATGGGGTGAAGGGAAGCAGTTGTCCTTGCCCCTCCCCCACTCTGGTAGCCTCAGTTCTGCCTACAGATTTCTGGAATTTGTTATTAGTTTGACTTTATTCACTCCTTGTTTTATTCCTCTTCCACATATAAGTGACACCATCTGGTATTTGTCTTTCTCCTTACTTATTTTGCTTAGCATGATCCCCTCTGTTCCATCCATGTTGTTGTAAATGGCAAGAGTTTATCTCTTGAGAGCAGAGTGGTATTTCATTGTGTATATGTACGATGTCTTCCTGATCCTTTCATCTATTTTAGATTTCTTATTTTCCATAGTTTCGACTATTGTCAAATAGTCAATGAACATAGGAGTGCTTATTTCCTTTTGAATTAGTGTTTTTGTATTCTTCATGTAGATACCTAGGAGTAGAATTGCTGAGGAATATGATAGATCCATTTTTAATATTTTGAGAACCCTCTATACTTTTTTCCCATAGAGGCTGGTCTAGTCTACAGTCCCACAAACAGTAAGAGGGTTCATTTTTCCTTCACATTCTTTTTTTTTTTTTTAAAGATTTATTTATTTATGCATACAAGCTGGGGTGTAGGCCACAGGTGTGGGGTGGTGAGAGGTAGCATTATGGACTATCTTCACTTCCAGAGACAGAGTGGGGAGCAGAACAGGCAGATCGACTGATGTATACTGCTGAGGGGAGGCGGGAGAAGTCCACAGCACATGTGGGAATCTCCCCCACAGGGTATTGAACTGCAGCTGCAGTGGCTCTGGACAGCGCCATAGCACTGCACCCAACCCGTTGTGCCACCAGGGAAGCCCTCCTCCACATTCTTGGGAGGCATATTTTATAGAGTATGATACCAGAGAAGCATGTTAAAGATAGTATTGACTTGGTAAGTCAGTAATGAAGGCGTGAGGGAGAAGCAGAAATGTCAAAGATGAGCTGGATGCATGTTCATATTATTTGCTAAGAGAACAAAAAGCACAGTTTTTAAGATAAATGGTATGATTTTGTTTCTGAATTTGATAAATTTGAAATGGTAGTGTACTTGGAGATGGGCTATCTAATAGACTGAAAACTTGGATCCAGAACTCAGAGAAAGATCTAGGACAGAAATATGATGGCATTTAGGAAATAGGTGAATATATGTGAAGTTGTCTGTGAAGAAGGAACCTGAAAGAAGAGGCCTAGGAATGGAATCTTTGGAAATGTTATACTGATGACTTGGGCAACAGCAGAGATGCTATCAGTCAAGGGAAAAAACATTGTGGGAAATGGGAGAGAGATATTTCATTGACCCCCAAAGTAGTGAGTTTCTAAGATGAAAGCTTGAATCTGCAAATGTTAATAGGCTAGTGTTATAATATTCAGTTGGAAAATTGTGTTACTAGAAAGGTATATTGCCTAGAATTTCTCGACAAGATACACATTTTTATTGTTTAAATTTTTCTAAGACAAAAAAATAAAGTTGTGAATCAGGAAAAAACAATTTTTGCACTATAGATTTTTTGTTTAGAAAAGTTTGGGCTTTTTGGTTGAAGGACTATAAAAAGTTAATTTGAAAGATAAAGACAAAATTCTGTCAGTGATTTAAAATAATATTTTTCTGACAATCACAACCATCTCTGAAAGGAATTGTCATTGTGTGATGTTTTGTTGTTGTTTTGATTATCTGTATGCTTTCTCTCAAGACAATATATTTCTTAACCCATTTTCTGTAGTATATGTATTTTTCTTAATAACCTTTTCCCTTTAAGGATATGATTTAGAATCTTGAGTCATTCAAGAGATTCTCTTTTTCTGTGGGATTTTTTTCCTCCTTAAGTAAAGGGAAGTGAAGGGAAGTTTGTAAAGCTTCAGAGAGGCCTCAAGGAATGCAAGGGCAGAAAATGAGGTGCTGGTATTCTGGGAACTGGAAAATTATCAGGAACAAAGTCACTTTTTCCTTTATTGGGAGACCACATGTTTTCTCATTTGGTTCTCTTTGATCTTCCTCTTGCTTTTTCATCATGATTTTTCAGCTGGACTCCTTTTAGTTCCTAGGCTCAGTTGCTTAACATTCCATTCCAGAATTCTGAGAACTTTTCTTGCTAGGGACCAGATAGGCCAGGCTTAGCGCCAATTTCTCAGTCTTTATCCAATCAGCAGTAGCTGGGATGAGTGGCAGAGCTGTGGATAGGCCCTAGGGGACATGAGGGATGGTGGTAGAGGATGGAAAGCAGAAAGGGTAGTGTAGTATGCTGATGTCTGAGGGCTCCTGAAGCAAAATTTTTTCCGCACTTTCTTTCTGCTTCATGCCACACACATAGTAGGTGGGTGCTAATTAACATGATATTTTTAAGGATATGCTTTTAAGAAGCTTTAACAGATTAAACAGTAGAGTTAATGTTTCCTTTAGTGTAGTCGTATATGTATTGTAGATATATTTATATTATGGTATTGTCCAGACTTAATACTTCTCGATTATATTATGAATGCACTTAACCACTTAGTTACTGGATCCCTTTAAGAATGTGATAAAGGCCATGATGTCCCTTCCTAGAAAAATGTATATAGGTGATACATGCAAAATTATATTGACAATTTCAGAGAATTTATAAATTCCTTGAATTTTATTACTAACCTGGAGATGTATACTTGTACTAAATTGTGAGACTGTAGAAGTTAGAACTGTTTTTTCTTCCTTTTCTGGAACAGTGCTTCGCACAAGTAGGTACCCCCAAGATATTATTTTGTCATTATGCACATTTACTTGTATATTGATGTGAAATTGGCTAGTGCTATGATAAGCTATTGGTATGCACGTTTACTCTGCCAGTTTTCAGTCTTAAAAGGCAAAGAGTTTTACATTGGTTAAAAAAATTCCCATTTTCTATGTATAAGATAATCTACAATCAATATCCCAGAAAGCTAAGAATTAAAAGGATAGGTCAGGTATAATAAAATTAAGCCGAACTTGCTTTTTATTAATAGCATATAAAATAGAATTAAATACTAAAACACGTTTCTCTGGGAACAAAGGTAATTTTTATTGAAGAAATATAAAATTGATTGCTTATAGAGTAGTTTAGTCACATGCCTGGAGGCAGGAATCCTCAGTTCCCTGCTGCAAGGACCTCTTCATTGTCTTGATTGTCTTCATGACATGGCTGCTGAATCCTTAAGAGAGAGAACAAGCAATGCCTTTTATGACCTAGTCTTGAAAGTAACATATTGTCACTTCAACCACATTTGATTTGTTAAAAGGGAGTCACTAAGTCCAACCTATATTCATTAGGAGAAAAACTAAGTTCTGTTTCTTGAAGAAAGGCCTTTCTTGTTGTGGATATATTTTAAAGCCACCACTTCAGCAGTTAAGTGGTATACAAAATTGATTACAGTGTTTATAGCAAAAAAAAAAAAAATAGAAATGAAAGGACTGTGCAGAGTATCTTAATAATTGTGTTAGATTTTGAGACTAGGAATGAGTTTTCCCTTTTAGATTTCCCAGACATTCTGTGTTGTTGTTATGTAACCTTTCTATCAAAATAATTCCTCTCTATTCATGGGAAAATATAACTTGTCAACAAGCTATCTAGCCAGCATTAGCAGATCATGCTCTTTCTCTTTGAATCATGATATAATTTTTTTCTTTTTATTCCGTCATTTTTTTATTGCGGTAAAATACACATAACATAAAATTTACCATTTTAACCACTTTTCAGTGTATAATTTAGTGGTACTAAGTACATTCACATCATTGTACAATCATCACCACATTCATATCCAGAATTCTTTTCATCTTACATAAAAGCTGAAACTATACCCATTAAATAATAGCCCTATTTTCCCCCTTCGCTTAACCACTGCAATCACTGTTCTGTTTTCTGTCCTTAGGATTTTAACTATTGTAGGCATCTCATGTAAGTAGAATCACATAGTATTTGTCTTATAACTGGCTTATTTCATTTAACATATTGTCCTCAAGTTTCATTATATTGTATGTTAACATTTCCCTCTTTTTTAAAAAAATATTTATTTATGCATGCAAGAGCTGGGATGAAGGCCAGAGGTGGGGGGGGGGGCAGTGAGAAGATTCACCAGAGACAGAGTGGGGAGCAGAACAGGTGGATTGATGAATACACTGCTGAGGGGAGCAGCCAGCGGGGTAGGAGAGGTCTGCTGTGCCATGTGGGAAGATCCCTGGCTGGGGATAGAACTCATGCTGCAGTGGCTCTGGGTAGCTTCATAGTGCTGAGACTTAACCCCTTGCACCACCGGGGAGGCCCCATTTCTCTCCTTTTTTAAGGCTAAATAATATTATGTTAGCATGTATATGTATATATGGGGGGGTGTATATTTATGTGTATATACATATACACTATATATATGTAAATATATATAAATACATTTACACAC
The DNA here is from genome assembly GCA_004024925.1 of Scalopus aquaticus. Classification (NCBI taxonomy): domain Eukaryota; kingdom Metazoa; phylum Chordata; class Mammalia; order Eulipotyphla; family Talpidae; genus Scalopus; species Scalopus aquaticus. The sequence goes on from PVIJ01013475.1 coordinate 10,761, forward strand.
CCAAAATATGAGTTGCTTTCATATTTTGGCGATTGTGAATAATAATGCTATGTACATGAGTGTACAGATATCTTTTTCAGATCCTGCTTAAAGATCATATAGTACTTTTAATTTTTTGAAGAACTGCTATACTGTTTTCAATAGCAGCTATACCACATTACATTCCCATGAACAGTGTGCAAGACTTTCAATTTCTCTACATCTTCATCAAATCTTATTATTTATTTTTGTTAGTAGTCATTCTGGTTGGTGTGAAGTGATTAGAATATAATTTTAATGGTTTAGTTTTCCAAGGAAAAATTAAGTTATTGGTTGATCAGGAACTCTCAAGAGGGTATAAATATAACTTTAGAGATGATAAAATTCAAATGAATGCTGATTATATGATTGCAGGTAAATAGGCAGGATGAGGAGCAGCAAATCAAAAGAGGTGCCTTTACCAAATTCAAGGAACTTTCAAAGCACGGAGACTGTTCAAGGTATGATTTTTTTTTTTTTAATGGAACTGAATACCTTGGTTAGTTCGTGTTTATAAAAGTCGAAGTTAATCAATCAATGAAAATTATATATAAGCTTTGGTTTATTGAAAGCAGATAAATAATTTTAAGAATTCAATTTTGTCTTAAATATTCGAAGTACTTCACCTTCAAAGGTATCCTATGGTAAACTGTTTTGTAAAGGGAAAATATTTTTTAAAAGGAAAAAAAAGATTCAGTGTATATATGATTAATTTTATACAGTTTCTTAGAAGTTCTGACTTAATATCAACAAGCAGTATAAAACAGCTCCTAATATAGTTATAGACCTATATTGCACAGATAAAAGCAATAGTCTTACTGAACTCTTTTTTTAAATGATTAATTGGAGGTATCGATAACTTTAACTTAGGGCATGATATTTTTTGAGGGACATTGACAAACAATAGAGAATATGTGGAGGAACATTATTGGGTTTGTGAGGGATCTGAAAAATCAACTCACGCAGGTACTTTTGGAAGAAATGAAAATATTTATCCTAGAGAAGTTTGACTCAAAGGAAATTTATTGCTTTATACTATTTGAAGGGCTGTTATCTGAAAAATAGATTTTACCTTTTATTTTATTTATTTTTTTTTTTAAAGATTTATTTTTTATTTATACATACAAGCTGGGGTACAGGCCAGAGGCGCGGGGCGGCGAGAGGGTTCACCAGAGACAGAGTGGGGAGCAGAACAGGCAGATCAGAAATACACTGCTGAGGGGAGCAGCGGGCGAGGCGGGAGAGGTCTGCTGCGCCATGTGGGATTCTCCCCGGCCGGGCGTCGAACTCACGTCGCCGCTGCCAACAGCTCCACAGCGCAGCGCTCAACCGCTGCGCCACCGGGGAGGCCCTTACCTTTTATTTTAAATAGATTTTACCTTGATCTCTATTGGTATATGGAAGTCTGGAGTAGTTTTCTAATCTTATAATCTTATAAATTTTTCCTATCAGTGTGAAGTACAATACAAAATTTTGTTGAGCTTATTAGGATAAGTTGAGAATACTTTTTATTGTTGGACATGCTGATAGGGGTGTAGGTGGGGATGTCAGTCCAGCTATCCTAAGGATGAATAGATTAGTGTCTACTACAACTATAAATCTCGTATTGGGATTCTCAACGTTAAAGGATAGGAAAACAACCACATTTTGGTTCCATATAATAAAGCAGAATGGTTCTACCTTATAAAATGGTTCTTAAACTTTGTGTGCATTTGGGAGCTTGTTAAAATGCAAATTATGAGGTTCATTTCAGAATTTTCTGATTCAGTAAATATCATTCTTCCCCTAGCAGACATAACCACATCATGGGATGCACTTTCTCAGACCAAGGCTGCTGTAAGTGGTTAAAGTTTCCTTTTATTTATTTCTGTTTATTTATTTGGTTTAAAATTGATAGAAAAATAAAATTAAACATTTTGGTAAGAAGTTGTATATTATAAAATTAACATAAAAGACAACTATTAAGTAGTAAAGGGATAATCAGGACTCTACCTTAAGGTGTCAGGAACATAAATACAATGACATATAAAATCTTAAAGTAATTTGGGTTATTTATTTTCCTTTAATAAATTTGCTCATTTGGAATGTTGAAATGAAGATTTAAAACATAAAATTAATTTGGGAAGGTGGTAATGTGTCTTTTTAGAAAGCTCCTAGTTGGGGGCAATGAAAGAAATGGTTTCTCCTTGAATGATCTGTGAGCTACTCTTTTTTTGAGGCAATAATAGTCTGTTTTCTCTCAGTACTACTGAGGAAGAATGACTATGGGCAGCTTGTTCTCACTTGTGTTCTGTACAATCTTGTCTAGCCTTTAGGAATCCAAATTTGGCAAGTGATGCATAGTCCTTTCAAAGGGAGATCCTTTCTCTTCTTTGCTTGCTGGGCAGATTAGTCTTCGAATGTGTCCTTGTTTTATTTTGTATCCTACCTAAATTTGAATCATTTCTTTACTGTCTGAATATGGTATTTTCTGTCCTCTTAATCTTTTGAATTGTTTTGAAAATGAATCTAGAAAAGTACTGTAATCTGGATTTGGTAATAATTCAGGGTCAAAGTTCTACCCTGTGAGTACAGCAGTATACTGTCTCTCCTACGTAAATATTATATATCTCTAATGTAGGAATGGTTTATATCTCTCAATTTAATTTAGAGTTAAACTAATTTGGAACTGATCTATTAAGAGATAAGTTTTCAAAACTAGTGGTTTTTTAAAAAGAATTTTTAAGGGTGATAAGGGGTTCATAATATAAACGGGGATAAAGTGTGATACAGAACTATTAATACATAAAGAATTTATAAAGAATTATTCCAATTGTGTGAGGTTCTTCCTGACTATTCAGGAGAAAGTGCTTTTTAAAATCTTCGAGAACATGGTTGTACCAGAAATTGACTTACGTTGTAAGGTGCACGGAAACTTGAATTCTGTCCTTATTGTGAAACTTACTTTATAGACATAAGCTTATAAAAAGTTTTATATGTGGCTGTTTAAATAGTTCTAAGTTTTAGTAGAGCTCAATTTCTCTTTCCTGATTTTTTTTAAAGATTTATTTATTTATTTGTTTGTTTGTTTTTAAAGATTTGTTTATTTATACATACAAGCTGGGGTACAGACCAGAGGCGTGGGGCAGCGAGAGGGTTCACCAGAGACAGAGTGGGGAGCAGAATAGGCAGATCAGAAATACACTGCTGAGGGGAGCAGTGGGCGAGGCAGGAGAGGTCTGCCGCGCCAAGTGGGATTCTCCCTGGCTGGGCGTCAGACTCTCATGGCGTGCTGCCAACAGCTCCACAGCACAGCGCTTAACTGCTGCGCCACCAGGGAGGCCCTCTTTCCTGATTTTTGCATGTTGAGCGGGAATGTACAAGATAGATAGTATAAGATTTGCAACGTATAATGTCGGAAAATTTACTGTTTTTTAAAAAATGCCCCTGAGACTTCAGAAACTCTTGATAGTCTTTAGAATCTTTTCAATTTTCTTGTACAAATTTGAGCAGCATTGTACCAGTTGTTGTTATTAGCTGAAGTAATAAATAATGAAAAAATAAATATTGCAAGAAAGCATTCCTGAGTTGTTTTTTTCTTTGAAGAAAGGTATTTTACAATAGAATTTTAAATCACTATGTAAATTGAAGGTAATTGGATTATTTACAGAATTAATATATTTGTTGTGATGGTGTTTAAACTTTAGCTGAGACACATTGAAAATAAATTAGAAGTAACCCCTACAAGTACAGCTGTGTTTGATTCTGTCATGGATGCCAAGAAACCTTCTTCAAGTGCTACCCGAAAAATAAGTAGAAAAGGTATGAACTTACTTTCAGAAACATAAATATATTAAATATAAATTTTTGATGTTTTGTTTCAACTTGATTTCTTCTTATAGTCCCGTGTTTGTTCTTTGTCAGGCTATATCTCATCAGCATCTTATTTCTTTCTTTTATACTGAGTAGCTGTGAAGCAGACTCCTAGTCATTGGCATTAGGTGATGTTTTACCTTTTTTTTTAAATGACTTATTTTTTATTTATTTATGCATATAAGAACTTGGGTGTAGGCCAGAGGTAGGGGTGGTGATGTGAGGGTTCACCAGAAACAGTGGGAAGCAGAACAGGCGGATCTACTAAAATACACTGCTGAGGGGAGCAGCAGGTGAGACCGGAGAGGTCCGATGAGCCATATGGGCTAGTTCCCTGGCTGGATCAAACTCAGTGTCTGGTGATAGCTTGATCATGCTGGACTTAAACCCTGCACCACCAGGGAGACCCCATTTTACCTTTTTTGATCAGGGACTTTAGCACCGCTTTATTACCTTTAACTGTTTTAGTATCTTTTTAGTGATGAGAATTTGGGAATATATCTATATATAGATATTTATCTATATCTATATCTGTATCTGTATCTATATCTATATCTATATCTATATCTTAGTAAAGGGGTAATCAGGACTCTTCCTTAAGGTGTCAGGAGCATGAATACAATGGCATATAAAATCTTAAAGTAATTTAGGTTATTTGTTTTCCTTTAGTAAATTTGATCATTTGGAATGTTGAAGATTTAAAACATAAAATTAATTTGGGAAGGTGACTTTTTGTATGTCTTTTTAGAAAGCTCCAAGTTGGAGGCAATGAAAGAAATGGTTTCTCCTTGAATAGAGATATATAGATATATACATATTTTTAAAAAGATATATCTATATCTATATATCTATATCTATATCTATATATATCTTTCTAAAAAATTCACAGGTGTTTCATCACTTTGAAATTTAGTTGACTTAATAAGGCTTTATTTTTGTTGGGATTTAAAATTATAAATGGAATATCTGTCTTACATGTACTGTCACAAATTGACATAACACAAATATTTTCTTTGGTTACTTTTTATTTAATCTCATAATTTCATAATTAGTGGGCTAAAACCTACAGGTTGGTATTTTCTGCCAAAACTGATTTTTTTAAAACCTGTGAATGTGTTGGGTTTTATCTGGTACTGCTTTTTTAAGTAAGAGAGAACCTTGATGAAAGGAATTTCATATGTAAAATTTTATTTTGCATTATTTGGTCAGAATACAGTCTTGATAAGCTGAGTTACTGTAATCTAACCTGAGTTTTCCATCTACTTATGTAATATCCAACTATAAAATAAAAATTAATATATACCTAAGTTATTTTCTTAATATTCAAATTCAGAAACAATAATATTTTATAGCATATGTGCTCACAGATTTCCTTTTCCTTCAGATGGTAGATACCTGGATGATTCGTGGATTAATGCATCAACTTCCAAATCTAAATCACGTAAAGAAAAATCTCGTAGTCCTCTCAGAGCTACCACCTTAGAGAGTAATGTAAAAAAGAATAATCGTGTGGAATTTCGTGAACCTTTGGTTTCTTACAGGTTAGTGTTTTTTAAAAAAGTTGTGGGGTTAGTAATATTTACAGTAGCACTCTGGCTCTAATATTATTACTGCTGTTATTTTACAAAAAGATAAAATGAAAATCTTCTACTCAGGGAAGAAAGAAGTGTTAATGTTTGTTCCATGCCACCACTGTTGTAATAAATATGTTTTCTACAAATTCTTCAGTCTCTGGAAGTGTGGCTTTTTCCCCCCTCAATATCTCACATTGGGTGTTCTACATAGTGAACTTTGTATAACTTAGTTTTCTTCTAATTTTTTTTAGTTACTACGATTCAGTTACCTAATTTTTTTTTTTGTACTGAAAACATGAGGTGGTTTATTGTTTCACTTTATGCTGGTAATCAACGTATTCAGTGAGATGTTCAAAATTGATGTATGATTTTTGGTAGTATGAGTAATATAAATGGTTTGTATTTTTGTTAGCTGATAATTAACAATGAACCTTATAGTTCCTTGTTTCATTTATAAGCATTTTTAATGTTTTCAAAGTGTCAGTCAGTAAGTAAATCATGTTGTTTAATGATGATGCTTAGTAGTACTGGTTTTATTTGTACTCTTAAATTTAGGATTAAAAAACTAGGAGATCTAGGTGGATTATGAGTTCCATTTTTAATGTGTTTCATTTGTTGCCATTTTTGAAATACTTAGGTAAAAATATTTAGTAGGCAATTGTGTGTGTTTCAGGGCTGGTAATACAAATTTATGACTTGTCAATAGTGTTAAAGCTATAAATGTGGTGGAAAAAATATATATCAAGAAGGCCAAGGACTTAATCTTGGTATAAGTTCATAGTTTTGGAAAAGGAGAAAAAATAAAATTGAAGACTAGTCAGATTTCAGAATCTTTAACCGCACAAATATAGAGCAACTGGCCTAGAGACAAAATCATTATCATAATTGAAACTTAAATTACTATTTATATAATATGCTTCTTGCAAAAAAATACTATTTTGTATTTAAAATTGTATCAATTATGTGTCTTTTTTGAAAAAAATAATAAAGTACCCATTGGATAGCTTCTTCACCTGGCAGACTCCATTCATACTTAAAACTCATCTTTTATCGGGCCTCCCTGGTGGCACAGCGGTTGAGCGCTGCCCTGTGGAGCTGTCGGCAGCGCGCGATGCGGGTTGGATGCCTGGCCGGGGAGAGTCTCACGTGGTGCGGCAGACCTCTCCTGCCTCGCCCACTGCTCCCCTCAGCAGCGTATTTCTGATCTGCCTGTTCTGCTCCCCACTCTGTCTCTGGTGAGCCCTCTTGCCCCCCCCCCCCACGCCTCTGTACTGTACCCCAGCTTGTATAAATAAATCTTAAAAAAAAACAAACTCTTCTTCTATCACCTTCTGTATGAAACATTGCCATTCCATTCCCCAGGCAATTCAACCCTTCCTCTGTGATCCCTTCATACTGTATAACTTCATCTATTATAGCATTTTCATGTTGCATTATACTTTGACTCCATATCAACCCATTCCATAAACCCAGTAGTTTATGTCGGACTGTAAATTTGTCTTATTCTCAAAGCATTAGCTTAATGCCTGTCATTTAGTAAGTAGTCAATGACAAATTTTTTTTTATTATGAAAGTTTTCAAATTTACAGGAAAGTTGAAAGAGGTGTATATAGTGAACATATTTTACACATACTCAGTAAATAGTGAGTAAATGAAAGACTATGTAAAATTACTTTTTTTTTGTCAATTCACCTTCCTTTTTAATGATATTTTATGCTTTATTTTTTTACATGTGCTAATTTTAGACCTAAATCATTTTAATTGAATGGTTGCATTCTGGTCAAGATAGTGAAATGATTGTATTTTGTCTTGATCTTTAGTAGAAGCTTCAACACGCAGTTCTCAACCCCCATTTGTTTAATAATCATTCAGAAGAACATCTAATATGTTTTGGGTCGTAGACCCCAGTAAGAATCTAATGAAAACTAAAACTATCTTCTTAGAAAAATGCATATAAAATTTTGGTCACTGTATATATAATTACCATGTTATCCTGTAACAAAATCATGGTCTCAAGAATTTTCATGGTATTTAGAATTTCATTCCTTTACTTGAAACATCTAGATCAGTTCCCTATAATACAACCACTAACATGAGCCACATGTGTACTTTAAATACACACACATATTTTACATTCTTTTTGTTGTTGTTCTAAATATTTGCAATCAGGTATGTAATTTACATTATAGCACATCATTTTGGACTTGGTACATTTCAAGTGCTCAATAGCCACGTGTCTACTTTTTTGGAATCCGTAGGCCCAGATTGTTATGTCTGCTTTTATAATTTTATTGGGTTTTTAAAAAATGCTCTTCTTAATTGCTGAGATTCACTAACTTGCCTTTTAATGAACTGCTCTTATTTCTAAAATAAATGTATTAGAATAGAAATAGTTTCTGAAGAAACTTTTGGTAGTATTTTTATGAATATAGATGTGGACCTTGTGATATATACTCTAGCTGTTCCCACTCTTTTTGCTTACTCTGGAATTTCTAGATATGCTTTTCAGAGTTTTAGGTTGCCACAAATGTGGTCTGTGGTTCAAAGAGGGTTTCTTTTATTAAGCCACATTTATTTGGAGGAAAATATTTATTGTATGTCCACTTTATTTCTACTCTCAATCTATTTGTTACGTTAGCACCTTAGCACATTTGTTAGAGGTTCCTCATGTGAAATGCTAGTTATTGAGAACTTTTTTCCCTTGCATTTAAGATTTCATGGAGGAGTAAAATGTACATTTTGATAGTAGGTGACAAGTGAATATCCAAAGTCAGATTGTAATCCCATTTTCTGGGTTCTTAAGAATGTTTCTTTATATGTCTTTTGCATATTTCTTACTTTATAATATGTAGATTATGATTTAGATTTTTGCTGTGTAATTTAATAGAGGGGGCATCTGGTCTTAACATTAGTAATTTTTATTTTATTTTTAACAAATTGGAATTTCTAGGTTTTTGGGATCTCTACTACTAGCTTAGAGCTCTCCATTTAGTTTGTATGACATATCTTACTTTCAGTGGTTTTTGTACTTTTTATCCAACGCTTATTATTTTTTAATAATAGGGAAATCCATGGGACACCATCTAGCCACGTAGAATCAAAGCCTGTATATTATATGGATGTTGATGAGGAAAAAGCTGAGAGTGGAAGTCCATTGATATGTAATCGAGAAGAACGGAATATACGTTGCTATGATTTTGAGAGCTCTCAATCATCTGTCAATGATACAGTTGTTAGGTTTTTAAATGATCGACCAGCAATTGATGCATTGCAAAATTCTGAATGTTTGATTAAAATGGCTGCTCCTCTGAGAACTGAAGAAGAAAAGCCTAACAGAACAAAAGGAAATGAGAACATTCTGAAGGCTTCTGTGAGTAACATGGGTACCGACGTTGATCCAAAAGTGTTACGGCTCACTGACTCTTCTCCATCCTCTACTAGTACTTCAAATTCCCAAAGATTAGATATCTTAAAAAGGCGACAACATGATGTAAAGCTGGAAAAACTCAAGGAGCGGATTAGGAAACAATGGGAACACTCAGAAGAAACAAATGACCGGGCCCAGAATCTGGGTCATCTTAACCACCCAGTAATGGTTGTTAATGTTGATAGCTCAGTGACAGCAAAAGTCAGGAAAGTTGCAGCAGCACCACCTGCTCCAATATATAAAGGTTTGTATTCAGTCTTTGTAGCTCTCTCTCTCTCCCTGCTTCCTTGTCCCCCTTTCTCTCTGGGAAGTATTTGAGTAGAGACATCACTATGGAACAATAATGCTGTTGTCACATCCAATCAAAATAAGAAATTAATTCAAAGTGCATGTTCAGAATGCACCTAAATCAGAATTTCTAGGAATAGAGTCCAGAACTGTAGTTTCAACAAGTCTCTCAGGAGCTTTTAATGGTTTGAGAACCTCTGTGTGAACATTTAACAAGTTGAACAAAACAGTAAATGTGGTACTATTTTCAGAGAACTGGAAGAACAATGCTCTTATTCTGCCACTATATTTGGGTTGTTATTTAAAAGTAACATTTAAAAGATAGTTCACTCAATTCTAGTTAATATTTAAAGCTATAGGATATTTTGATCCTGTTGTTATATTGACTTTGAGCTTTTATAAACTATGATCATCCCCCCATCATATTTAAGAAAATAAATATTTAAATCAGATCTATACCAACACTGATAGATTTGCATTGAGAAAGTGCTTTTCTTAGAGAATTTATTTTAGCCAACTTGAGTTTTATAGTCTTAAGGAGTTTGTATTTTTATGTTCCTGAAATTATTTTCACAGGGTCATCCGTGTAGTTTTAAAAAGAGTTGATTAATTGATCAGGTTAGTCTGTGTTTGAGTTTCGTTACTAAAACTTCTGCCATTGTAGGTTTTTTTTTTGATGGATAACTTCTCCACATCCAGTTTTTCTAGATGAACATGTGAAGATCAAAATAATGTCGCGATTTATTTCTTCTGTTATTAACAAACTAATACCGTTTTTGGTCTAGTCAACTTTGTTTTGAAATTTTCTATCAGGCCTAGTTTTTCTCTGACCAGTTTTGCAGTTTTTTTTGTCGTATTAAGATGACTTTAGTCATTTTTTTTTCTCCAGAACAAATTTTACTATGTATAGTAAATTATCAGCTTTATTTTGCGTGGCTTATTGTATTTTGCTAGTGATAGTCATTGTGAATTAGATAAAGATTAGATAATTTGCATTTTGTTTTAGCTAAATCTGTGATAAAATTGTGAGCAATTCTCTTTAGTATGCTGAAAAATTGCCTTGCTATTCATTATTGGCCTAGTGTGTTATTAATAAAATTCTTAATATTCTAGTCATTTGTATACCATGAGTAAGCAAGCTGTCTACCCTATTAAAAGAACACATAGCAAATGGTTTGGTCAAAATTTTGCACACTTACATCAGACCCATTTAACACATATTGTACATTTAAGATTTGTTCATTTTAGAAGTCAGGGTTCTGAAATTCCGAAAGTTACTCCACTAAGACAAAGTTAAGATAGTTGATTTGAATCATTGATTTGAATTATTTAATCATTGATTTGAATTATTAATTTACACAAATCTAAAAATTAAAAAGACACACTAAAGAATCAGAGTGACAACCGTAAATATAGATTTCTATAGTTATGTAAAGGTGACTAGCTTTTGCATATTCCTCTTACTTATTTTTAGCATTCTAGTTGTTATATTAAAATATTTTATAAATAGGGCTTTGGGCTTCATTTATGAAATGTAGTATGCATTTGAAAAATCATAACAGATGTTTTCCAATGTCCTGAGCAATGGATTTATTTTTCCCAATAGTCAAGAATTGGTTTTCTGGCAACTTTTTGGTAATTTATTAAAAAATCCTCTTTTAAAAACTTACAGAGCTGCTCAACATCCTTAGTTTTTAGGGAAACACAAATCAGAGCCACGATGAAATACTGTTTATACCTGTGAAAAGGCTATAATAAAAAAGGAAGACAATAAGTGTAGATGAGAATGTGGAGAAATTGGAACCCTCATACATTAATGGTGATAATGTAAATGGTGAAGCTGCTTTAGAAAACAGGTTGGTGGTTCCTCTAAAAGTTAAACATAAGGTACCATATGACCCACCACTTGTACTCCTAGGTATACTATCCAAAGAAATTGAAAACATGTCCAGGCAAAAACTTGTACATTAATGTTAATAGCAGCATTATTAAGAATAGCTAAAAAGTAGAAACAACCCAAATACCATCAGCTCATGATTAAACCAGTGTTGGTGTATTCGTACAATGAAATTTTATTCGACAATAAAAAGAAGTAAAGCCATGATAGAAGTTATACAGCGGATGAACTTTGAAAACATTAGGCTAAGTGAAAGTAGCCAGATGTAAAAGACCACATATTGTATGATTACATTTATATGAAATGTTCAAAATAGGCAAATTCATAGATAGAAAGTACATTAGTATTTCCTAGGAAATGGAGAGAGTGGTGTGGGGAATGACTGCTAATTGGTATATAGGGCTTCTCTTCAGATGATGAAATGCTCTGGAATTAGGTTGAGATAGTTGAGTAACTTTGTAAATATACTAAAAAACAATGTTGTACTTTTTAAAAGAATGAATTTTATAGTATGTTAATTATATCTCACTAAAAAAAAAGTAACAAAACTTACAAAGCAACTTTGATAAGAATGTTCTGTATCCTTGGTATATATTAGGCTTCAATCCTTCAGAGACTAAGATTCGAACACCGGATGGGAAAGTGTGGCAGGAGGCTGAATTTCAAAACATGAGTAGAGAACTTTATCGAGACTTAGCACTTCACTTTGCAGGTGAGAGAACTTTCTTAGCTTTTGCATATTTTATCATATATTCTGTCTAACTTATGATATTTAAACATAAAATCATCACTAACCTAAAGATCTTTCTTTCCCTTTTTTAACTGCAGGGTATTCCAGAGTAGTGGAGGTTTCAGTCATAAGGCTTTCTTAGCCTCTAGGCTCAGCATATGTATTTGATGAGAGGGAAATTAGGCTATTATTTTTATTTTATTTTTTAAAAAATTTGTTTATGCATTCAGGCTGGGGTACAGGCCAGAGGCGGGGCGGTAAGAGGGTTCACCAGAGACAAAGTGGGGAGCAGAACAGGCAGATGGACAGAAATACACTGCTGAGGGGAACAGTGGGCGAGGCAGGAGAGGTCTGCAGCGCCATGTGGGAATCTCCCCACCGGGCGTCGAACTCGCATGGCCGTGCCGACAGCTCCATAGCGCAGCGTTTAACTGCTGCACCACCAGGGAGGCCCCAGATTAGGCTGTTTCTAAACTGAGGGATTTTCAGAGTCATGCCTATCTGATTTGAAGGAAACAGCAATAGTATTGTTGAAGTTTACTTACTCTAGATCTCTGCGATCTGATCAGCAATTGGGCAGGTAGCAGATAAGATACTAACATGAAGACAAATCGGAAAGCAAAATGAACATTATAGGAAGAACGTGTTAGAGAATTGGAAAGAGGAGGACGTTAGGGAAGATTGGAGGAGGAAAATAGGAATGTCATAATAATTATGGTACTATTTATTAAATATCTACTATGATTGTGGGCAAGATATGCATAGGTTTTGTTTGTTTTTTTTTTACAGTTGGGGAATGGAGACTCAGAGTCATTTTCTCAAGGTTGTAGAGAGAAGTGAAGAATTGTACCCAAGATTCAAAGTCAGTCTGTCTGACTTTAAAGCCTGAAATCATTATAATAAGCCCCCATTGAGATTCTATTAATAATTATTGTGTTCATTAAGTGTTCAATCCATTTTTCTTTTGTATTGAAACACTATGCAAAATTTTTTTTCCTCATGGAGAAGTGTAATATAATAGTTGAGAGCAAAGGTTTTGGAATTAGCTTAGAAGGCTTCAAATTTTACCTCTGCCACTTATTATCTGTATATACTACCTGTGTTGCATAATATCTCATCTTTGGTTTTCTCATCTGTAAAATGAGGTAAAAAATATACCTCATAAGACGGTAAAATAGACTAATAGATGATATATATCAAAGAATTCTTTTGGAGGTCTGCCTATTCTGCCTTCTCTCTTGTTTTGGTAGGTGAACTCTGTCCTCCTTTCAAAGGCCACCCTAATCTACTTGTGTTTTAGATTTAGTTTGATCTTGTATGTTTAAAGATATTATTTCAACCCTATATCCATTATTTTGCATCATCAGGTTTTCCCTCTCTACAAACTATCAACACTATCCACATGAACATTGTTTGAAACATGCTGTTATTTAAGCCATCATGATAGAATCCCCCTTCTGTCACGCTTCTCTTCAGCTACTTCCTCATTTCTCTCTTATTAACAACAAAAGTTAAAAACTTACTCATTTTCTTCCATTTTTCTCCTCCCTTTCATTCTCGAATTCTATTAGGTTTTTGCTCCTTTCTTTGCGGACTACCATTATCAAGATCATCTGTGACTTCCACATTGTTAAGCCCAATGTTTAATTCTCATTTGTCATTTTACTTGATCTCTCAGCAACATTGGACATAATTGATCTCTTCTACTTAAAACACATCACTTAACATCTAGGATCCATAAGTGGTTTTCCTCTTAAGTCTGGCAGCTCCTTTTCAGTTGCTTCTTTTCCTAATTGACTCCCTCATCTCTGTAAACAATGGCATGCCCTGGTCTCAGAACTTGTATTTATCTTTGTGTTGGTTTTTTTTTTTTTTTGGTTCCATTTACCTGATTTGATCCCTGCCCACCATTCTCTTCCTTTCCCTCCCCTCTCTCTCACATGGTTCTTTTTTTAAACTTGTTTATCTATATACACGTTAGGCAAGCTCATATATTTCTAGGGGTTGAAATAGTCTCTGTTGCTAGTAATTCCTAATTTTTGTCTCTGGTTCAGACTTCTCTGAACTCAGACTTTGATGTCCAACTGCTAACTCCATATTACCCCTTGTATGTATAATAGGTTTCTCAAGCTGAATGTACCCCAAATAGAGCTAACTAACTAAATGAGTTCATGGCATGCTCTATCTCAGTTAATCCTATCCTTCTGATTGTTCAGGCACCAAATCTTGAATCATTCTCGATACCCCTATTATCTAAAATACAGCTACTTTATGTCATTACCACTTAGCTCTAAGTCGCCATCAATCTCTTTTCTGAGTTACTGCTGTGGCATTCTAACTGGTTATATCTGCCTTTCTTCTAATAAGTCTGTTCACATCACAGCTGCTAGATTAAAATTTAATTTTGATCATGTCACTCTTTTGCTCAGAATCATCCAGAAACTTCCCCTCTCAGCCTAAGTAAAACCTGAAATTTTTACAATGACCCATAAAACCCTGTATGATACAGCCCTCATTTATGTCTCTTACCCTTTTTCTTACTATATTTCTCTTTGTTCACTTTAATCACACTGGGCTCCTTGGTGTTTCTTAGACAATATGAATGCTCCTGCTTTAAGGCCTTTGATTCATAATTGCACTTTGTCCAACAGCACTATATGTACTTCAGTAGAGTACATATGTACTTTAAAATATATTTATTCAAATTTATATGTTTATCAGTGTGGTCCCCAAGGTTAGAATTTTAAAAATGACTGGTAATTTATATATGAAATACCTTGATAGATTTCACGTACATAACCATAAATAGACATAATTTAGGAATACTGAGTATTTTATAAAATCTTATTCTAGAAGTTCATGAATATCTAAGTTACATGGGTATTTCTATTTTTAAAAAAGATTTATTTATTTGTAGAAGAACTGGGGTAAGGTCAGAGGTCGGGGTGGGGGGAGGTCATGAGAGGATTCACCAGAGACAGAGCGGGGAGCAGAACAGGCAGATCTACTGAAATACACTGCTGAGGGGAGCAGTGGATGAGACAGGAGAGGTCTGCTGCGCCATATGTGGGTTAGCTCCCTGGCTGGGGATCAAACACTGGCCATAGAAGCCATAGCATGATAGTGCTGAGACTTGACTCCTAGCCACCAGGGAGGCCCTCTGGGTATTTCTAAATGAAAAGAAATCTTTGAACAGTGCTTAACCTCTAAGGTTCTATAAATGCTATGACCATGACTTCAGAAGCGTTACTGTGCAGCTTCTTCATGTTTGTGAAAACAAGATAAATTTCTGAAGCATATCCTGAAAGAGATAAAGAATTGGCACCTAACTCTAAGTGGTGGTAATCTTTACCTTTCCATAAGAGGAGATGGCATTGGTAGCTGATGGGTCATAGAAATAGCCTCAGGTTTTTTCCTCTTCGAAATCGTATATTTTATACTGATTTTTCATACTGGCTGGAGGATGAGTGAATGAATAGAAATCATCATAATATTTGCTGTAAATGTTTCTGCTTTTCAGATGACGTCTCTGTGAAAGAGAAACCTGCTGAAAAAAATAGAGAGAAAAAAGTGGTCAAGCCTGTAAGAAAAGTCCAAAAGGTAGCACAGTTATCGAGTCCAGAATGCAAAACAGGTTAGTTTTCTCAATATTATGTCCATCTTGAAGTTATCCATATTACTAATGAGGCAGCTACATGGAACTAAATATCTGAGTGTTTGTCATGTACAGAAATTCAATATATTTTCCGTGTCATTATTTCATGTATGTATGTTTTATATAAAAATAATATTATTTTGAGTGTAGTGGACATAGAATAAGCAATATATTTCTAGAATGTTTAGTTTGATTAGTTTTCATATATGTACCTGCCCATGAAACTGTGTTTGCCATGACATTGAACGTGCTTATTACCCCCCAGTTTTTTTCTATCATTATTTTAATAGAAATCAGCCAGGTTAAAGGTAATGATTTTTATGTACTGAACTTTTATATACAGTGGAATTTCTTATGACTAAGTCTCTTATTGTCATAAGAGAATAAATGCTACACAAGAAAAGTATGGCAGTGTATGCTAGGAGTGGTCAGACCAGTCTCCGAAGAACTCAAAACTGGAAAAATAGAACTCCCTAGTTTCATAGTGATTTAACATTTTAGATTGCCTGCGTTTATAACCTACAAATGTCATTGTCTTGCTTTGTTCTTTGATGAAAGAGTTAATATTAATAGTGTCCTTTGGTTTCCCCATGTGTAAAATGGAAAAACAGTAGTAATTATTTCACATGGTTGTTGTGAGACGTAAAAGGTTTGATATTAAAAAGACTCAGTGTCATATTTGGCATTTAGTAAGTACTTAAATATCAGGTGTGATTCCATTATTAATAGTATTTCTGACTGTAAGAAAATGGTTATTTAGTATGTCAGAATATTTTGGTTCAAAATCGTGGAGAAAGTTGGAAACTTGTCACTCTCAGTTTGGAAACATTCTGCATCAATCACTCATACATTTATTCATAATGCAAATATTTTGAGCACTTACTATATGTGTGTAAATAGTTCTTATATTCGTAGAATTAAAATTTTGCCAGGAAAACAATAGATATATAGTTATAATAAATATGATGCATACATGATAAGGGATGTACAAGGTCTTGTAGTAACATGGAGCAGGAGTAATGGGGCACTGGGTTTTTGACCAGGAACTTGTTTTTCTGGCCAAAAACCAATAATTATTGTGGCACATATGATGTCCATTGTTAACTCTAGAATAATAATAAAATTACCCTGACTGTATACAAATAAAACATTAAAATTGTCTGAATTATCTGAATGTAAACTAAACTAATTTTTGCCATTTTAAAAAGTATTCTTTTTTTGTATGATACTCTGCAATACCATTGTCAGTAGCACAGATGGAAATGAAGCACTGGGACTACTATAACTTAGGAACACTGATCTTGAGTTATATTTATCCAGCTTTGTGGTTGGCTGATTCCATGTGTGCACGGTGGCCAAAAACTAGCCAGCGAGTCATTAAATGTGCTAAAGTTGTATTAATACTTATAATAAGTTGTATTAATATAAGTTGTATTAATACTTTATAATGAAAGTCCTTTTTAACTACCGATGACTGCATGAGACTATTCTAGAGAGCCAGGATTTAGAAATAACCATGTAGCATATTTGAAGTCTACATTTATAAATAACTACCCAGTTATATTCTTGTTTGTTTGCTTTTGATTCAGAAAATTAGGCTGAAATTGAAGCGAAGCCTGTTACCTCATTTTGCTTGAGGGCATAAGGTTTCTTCTTATAAATGGATTTGAGCAATAGACCTAAAATCTTTTAAATATTTTAGACTGTTCAAGGTTAAAAGCAAGGTTCAAACAGCATACACTTAAAATTCATGTTTCCTTAATAATGGATGTTTTTAGTAAAGATATATTTACATTTAAACTTTTAAATTAAAAAAAAACCCTCTTAAAAAACTAAATGGAATGTCTTTTATTATAAACATAAAATACTATCACAGAAACAAAAGATAAAACTATGAAACTTACTTAAATACAGTACTAGTATTATTTTGTGCATTTCCTTATAGTAGTTTTAAAATCATAGTAGTATGTGATTGTAGTCATTATACATATAAAATTTCATCTTTCTTTTAGCATCTTTCCATAAGAACATTTGTGTTATTTAAGGAAATTGTAATTCAAATGGAACTCTAGTAGACAAATAAGTTTAATCAACCATTCTATATTCTTCAATGTTTAGGTTGGTTCTGATACTATAAGAAAATCATGCAGTAAACATTTTCATTTGGATTATTTCCGGTGCATACATCTCTATTACTTGGGTTGTTTGATCAGGGGAATGAATACTTTTGGGATCTTTGACACATAATACTCTTTGGTTTTGTTTTTAAATAAAACTATGCCCACTTGTAGTTCAACAAGTAGTGTACAAGTAGAATTATTTTATTGTAATTTTATCATCATTGGCTATGAATATAAATTTTTTTTTCTAATTTTGATTAGGGTTAACATTTTTTTCTAATTTGATTAGGTTTAATGTGATACTTAATTATTTTCATTCATTCTATTTTTTTGTGTGTTGCTTTGCATTTAAACATAGATTTATTTCACATTTTTTTTGTTTTCTATTTTGTAAACAGTCTTTCATGTCATTTGTTTTTTAAATTACTGTATTTTGAAAGTGGTCTGATTTTAATTTTTTAACCTTCTGAAACTTGTAAATGGAAACTTTTCTCCTGATAAACAGCTGTATTAATTGGAACATACTTTTATTTTTATAAACTCTTATAATTAGAGCAGCTAAAAATGTTGATAATATTAGCTTTTTGTCTGTTGTTATTAGTTGCAGTAATTTGTAATTATGTATAGTTTTGGTATATGTCTGTAAAACACAATGTGAAATTCTATGAACACCATCTCCATGGGTAATCACTGTTAACTGTTACGTTTTCTCACGTTTTTAAACTTTAGATTAAGTCATTTGTTCAGAAAATATACGTTTTACTTGTACTGTGCTAGTAGTATTGGTAAACCAAACACTTATAGAGATGTATTTTTGTTTTGTGCCAAAATTGAATTCATTGTGCAAAGTTTTGAGGAAGCAGTAATGTTTGCTACTTTACTTTCAAAACAATTTACCCTTACTTGAGATGGGTGGTTTAATCAAGATTTAAATAAAACATTAATTGACTTAGAGCTAAAAATTAAATTGTATTATAAACCTTTTGACTGTGACATAAAAGAAACGTAAGATGAATTACATGTGTGCTGTTTGATTAGAGGAGATATACTTCATGGAGCTAAAATTTAAGTTTTAAGTTGTTGGAGCTAAAGTTTAAGTTTTAAGTTAAGTCATATATTTACATTTTAGGTAGCAGTCGTTTGATAAGTACATCTTCTTGGCGTGATGGACAAAAATTAGTAAAGAAGATTCTGGGACCTGCACCCAGGATGGAGCAAAAAGAGCCAAGAACAGCATCTAATGACAGAAGTGGAAGAGAAAGAACTACTAAATCTGGTTAGTGATTAAATTATTACATTAAAGTATCTCAATAATTAAAATTGCTGAAAAAGCAATTAAAGTTGCTTATATAAATACTTAGAAACCGTGAAAACACTCTTGAGAATGCTTTAAAATTTTGCTTTGTAACTATGAATGTAGCTCATGAAAGAAGGTTCTGAGCTTGTCTGTGGATTTCCACATAGAGGTATTATATTGGTCCTTCTTAAGAATTTAGAACTGGACTTGGTGATAAGCATAATATTGTACATACAAGTGTTATATACCTGCAACCTGTTGTATACCTAAAACAATGTTACTTTAATTTTAAAAATTATACTGTTGGTGGGAATTTAGGCTGGTCCTGCCTAAAGTGGTATGAAGGTTTCTCAAAAGATTAAAAATGCACCTACCATATGCCCTGGTAATTGCAAACCTTGGTATCTACCCAAAGAACTCAAATATACTAATTCAAAGGAAAACTTGCACTCCCATATTCATTGCATCACTATTAACAAAAGCCAAACTATGGAAACAGTCTAAGTGCCCCAAAACAGATGGGTGGATCAAGAAGATGCTACTCAGCAGTCAAAAAAGATAAACTTATACCATTTGTGGCAACATGGATGGAGCTAAAAGGGGTCATGCTAAACAAAATAAATCAGAAAGAGAAAGACAAATACTGGATGATATCATTTATATGTGGATACAGAGAAGCCAGACAAACTCATGCCAAACTCGAAAACTAGCCCTTGAAAGCAGACTCTAGAACTGAGACATTCAGAAAGGGAAGGGTGAGGGAGTGGAAGCACAAAGTGAGGAAGGAGCACAGTGTACTGTGGTGGTAGACTGTGTGTGCTTTGGTGTTGGGAGTGCTGTGGTAGCATCTCCTTGATCCACCTGTCTGTTTTGGGGCACTTAGATTGTTTCCATAGTTTGGCTTTTGTTCATAGTGCTGCAGTGAATATGGGAGTGCAAGTTTTCCTTTGAATTTGTGTATTTGAGTTCTAAAAGGGCAGGGAGGGAATGGTTCTTGTATTTTCAAAATACAAACAACAATATAAGTTACTGCAATAAAAAAAAGAAAATTAATAACCAAGACATTAATTTAAAAAGAATTCCACTTGTTATATTAATTATGTTTAGCTGTTTGTACATAACGAAGCACTATTCTATCAAATTTTATTAGACTTTTAGGAACCTTAAGAGAATCAAGTCCAATCTGTCTTATCTGTCCATATACAAAGGCAGGTAGACATACACAAAATTGGATTTTTTTAATTTGACAGATTCAGAAACAGGTGCTAAGAAAGTGTATACAGTCAGTGAGTAACAAAATTTGATCTAGGATCCCTAACACTATTTTGACCTCGAAGTCCCACTAGTGCTTTCATATTTTTGAAAAATCTTGAATGTTAGTTTTCATGAACTAATTTTCAGTAACAAAATATAAATTCCTACAGGTCAGCTTTCCTTTGAGAAGCAACATTTGGCTCAGTTAATTTGAGCTTCTGGAATGGATTCAGGAAGAAATATAGAAGTCATATATATTTGCTTTTGGTCCTTTTCAGTTTCCTCAAACTTTTAAATGAACTCACATGATGTACACAGTCAGTCTGAAATTAAGCCACATCAGCAGACATTTAGGTGATATAATGCTTTTATCTGTATTTAATTTTTTTCTGTCATTGTAGAGCTGTGACTTAACATTATATATAGCTTTTTTAGCTGTTTTGGCAATGAGGGGTAAGGGAGAGAAGTAGTAACATTTAAATATGCATATAAGAGAAGTAGTAATTATTACTTCTGATAGTTAAATATTCACATCAATAAGAACTGTAAAAGATTTGATTTTTACTGCTAAAATATTTTTGTTTAGATTCTCCGTTATTCTTGTTTTGATTTGAGGTAGCATTGCCTTACAGCATTGTATTAAGATTTAGAGGTGTTGGATCACACCCTTTAGGTATATATTACCACACCACACCAAGGCACCAGTAGTTCTCCACCAGAATCCCTTGTGCCCCCTGTACACTTTGCCTCTCCCCTCTCCTTCTAATAGCTGCAATTCTACAGTCAAATTTCCAGAATTTATTATTGCTTGGTTTTATTTGACCCTTTGTTTTGTTTCTCTATATTTCGTATATAAATGACACCACACAAAATTTGTTTTCTGCTTCTGACTTATTTCTCATAGTATAATCCCCAGTTCCATTCATTGTTGCAAAAGTCAAAAGTTTATCTATTTTGATGACCTGAGTAGCATTCCATTGTATGTAGATCCCACAGCTTCCTAACCCACTCATCTGTATTCGACCACTGAAGGTTGTTGGCTTAACTTGGCTATTGTAAACAGTGATGCAGTGAAAATAGGAGTGCATACATATCTTTGAATTAGTGCTTTTAAATTCTTTGGGTAGATACCTAGCAGTGGGGTGGCTGGATCATGTGATAGATCTGCTTTTAATATTTTGAGAAATCTCTGTACTGTTTTCCATAGGGGCCGGACCAGTCTATATTCCCACACAGCAGTGTACAAGAGTTCCTTTTTCTCTATACCCTTGTCAACACTTGTTTCTGGTCTTTTGATATGGGCCATTCTCACAGGTGTGAGATGGTACCTCACTGTAGTTTTGATTTGCATTCCCTAAAGATAAGTGTTGATAAACATTTTTTCACATTCCTGTTGGCCATCTGTTTGTCTTTTTTGGAGAAATGCCTCTTTAGCTCTTCTGCCCAAAAAAAGAAGGTATTTTTCTTTCCTTTGATAATAATTCTCTAGAAGACTTTGAAGGATATTTGAATTTAGGATAAAGCAAAATTCCGTAATTTTCTTAGTGCAGTAAGTCTTAGAAATGAATATGTAATTTAATATATCACTAACAGCTCATACTTTGCAGGGGGTCATATTGGAAGAGCAGACTCTGATCCCAGGTTGGATGTTTCACATAGACATCTTCCACGAAGCTCAGAACGTTCAAGAAGTAGAGCTCGATCTGAAAATAATATAAAGAAGTTAGCTCCATCTCTTCCAGATAATAAACAGGAGGAAAACACTGCCTTAAATAAGGACTTTTTGCCTGATGAAATCCGTGGAATTCTTGATGACCTACAGCTAGATTCTGCAGCTCAGGCTACAAGGCAAGAGACAGGCGAGGTAGAGAATCAGAAGTTATCAGCACCAGTACCAGCCCCTAGGAGTCATAGCCCAATAAAAAGAAAACCTGACAAAATAACAGCTAACGAAGATCCCCCTGTTATTTCCAAAAAGCGCCACTATGACACAGATGAGGTACGACAGTACATTGTTAGACAACAGGAAGAAAGAAAGAGGAAGCAAAATGAAGAGAAGAAGGCTCAAAAAGAGGCTACAGAGCAGAAGAATAAACGATTACAGGAGCTCTACCGGAAACAAAAAGAAGCCTTTACTAAAGTAAAAAATGTGCCTCCTGAACCATCAGCTGCTAGACGACTGCAGGAGACTTACTCCAAATTGCTACTAGAAAAGACCTTGCTTGAAGAGCCAACTCATCAACATGCTACACAGGAAGCACAGGTAAAAGTTGTGGCAAAAATACAAAGGGAAGTAATTCATGGTTAATAGAAGCTTATTTGCTATACTGTATAAAAATTACTCCCCATTCCTAATATTCACACTTATGCTCAGATAATATTTGTAATAATGGTAGCATTTCATGCAATTTATCATGTATGAAGAGCAATTTATTAAATATGATTGCAAATTAGTGCTCAAGAGTTTCCTGGAGTGTTACTGTTCTCTGTTCATCTCGTCATTGCTATTGGTTATATCCCTGACTAGTTTTCATTGTGTTACTAGCAAATAGTTAGATTAGGCTAATGAAAAGTTTAGTTTTATGATATGTGCTGAAGATAGAGAATATTTTATTAGTTTTGCTAATGTTTTTGAGAATAAGAATAGCATTGAGTACATCCCATATATCCTGTACTGCCTTTTTAAAAAAATTATTTAAGATTTTCTTTTTCTTATTTATGCATATAAGAACTGGGGTATAGGTCAGAAGTGTGGGGGAGTGAAAGGACTCACCAGAGACAGAGTGGGGAGCAGAGCAGGAGGATCAACTGATATACACTGCTGAGGGGAGCAGCTGGCAAGGCAACAGAGGTCCGCTGAGCCATGTGCGTTGGTTCCCTGGCCGGGGATCAAACTCGTGCTGCAGTGGTGGCAATAGCTTGAAAATGCTGACTTTAACCCCTGCGCCACCAGGGAGGCCCCTATCCTGTACTGTTTTAAAGACTGGCCTTAGACTTCAATAAATTCTCACAACCCTGAGAAGGATAGGTACTACTAGCTTTTTACTTACGTGGTAAAACTGAGGTTTAGAAAGAGTAATAACTTCCTCTAAATTGGGCAGTTAATGTTAGGTAACCCTTGTTGGATTTCACATAGAATTTTGCTGTTAATTGTAGTGGATGTTTTTAAGACAAAGTAAACTTGAATTGGTTTTATTTGAAAATTTTTTTAAGAGCTTTTATGTCCCTATATTTTATGATCCTTGTGAAGTTGAAATGACTTAATACTTATCTTTTGTGCTACTTAAATATATATATTGTTGTAATGGCAATAAGATAAATTTGATATTATTTTCTCCTAGATCAGACCAGGGTATCAGCCATCTGGAGAATCTGACAAAGAAAACAAAGTGCAGGAACGCCCCCCCAGTGCATCTTCCAGTAGTGACATGTCTCTTTCAGAACCTCCACAGCCTCTTGCAAGGTAAAAAGGGGAGAATGAAAGATGACTAAGGTTCTTTCTTTCCCTGAAATTAGTATAGCCGCATATCTCATTGAATTTTGTTTACTGACCTTCTTTGTGAGCAAGAGGTTTATTCAGAAAGTGGTTAATACCTTCTGACAGATGCTTAAGCATGGTGTCCATCATAACTTACTACATGCCTGCCTGATTCTGTTGTTCTACTTTTAACTTTAATACCAGTGTAAATAGCAGTTTCCCCTGGTGATCACCTACAGTTGGAAGCATTCTTTCCATCTCTGAACTAAACACATAATAAAAGTTTGTTGGATGAATTACTCACAGTAAAATTAACATTTTAAAGTATTTTGATGAGTAATTTTCAAAGGGCTTTTCTGTATTTGTTACTATTCAGAATTTCTTCATATAAGTCATATCAGTTTATTACTCTTATCTCTTACAAGCTATATTTGGAAATGCATGTGAACACACAAACAGGATTTAATTTGATTTCGGATTGGTGATTGTGAGCTATTTTACCTTAAACTTTCTTAAATTTTTTTTGGCAATGAAATATTGTTTGCAATAAAGTAATAAGAAAAACCCTATTTGTGCATGAAAGTTAAGGTGATTTCAAGATTACATGGTTTAAATTATATTTTGCAGTCACCAAGAAAGATTTTGAAGCTTTTTTGAGAATACACAAATCAAAATCAAAACACTTTACAATTTTGGATTAATGCATATGGTCCACTTGCACCTCAGTTACTCCCAAGAGAATGATGATACCAATAAAAATACCTTCACATTTATTGAGTACTTGTTATATTCTAGGCACTGATCTAAGTATTTTGTATATTCTTACTTAATTCCTATAATTCCTTCAGTTAGATACTATTGTTAGTCCTGTTTTATAAAAGAGGTCAGACCTAGAATCTAACTCTCAAAGCTTAATAAATTGGTGGTGGAGATGGAATTGAACTTAAGCAATCTGACTCCAGAAACCTGTCCATTACCACTTTACACACTGCCTCCAAATACATGAAATGTTTCTCATGATTTTTTTTTAATGTTGTAAATACATTTCAAATTCAAAGCGTAAATAATCTTTAAAAAATTTTTGAATACCATTAGGTAGGTGTACTCTCTTGTTCATCTTAGTCCCCTTACTTTTGTCAGACATACCCTGCTGGTTTCACATCTTCAATTTTTACCCTTCTATGAGTTTCCTCCTAACACTAAACAAATTACCAAATATTGAAAAAAAAAACAAACATAAATCTATTACTAGACCTTATTACCTTGAACCAGTTCCTCTTCTTTCTTTTAATGTCAGGCTCCACTTTGCTTTTTCTGTTCTTTATTTAGCCTTACCATTTGTTAATAGTGTTACCATGTCATTATGCTTACTATTACATTATGCTTGAAAGCACAGCATTTCTTTTCCATGCCCTTTGTGTTCCATCATTCTGCTTTAGCTGCCTGGAAAAATCCAGATTGCATATCTGACCTTGAAGAATTTGGAGATTCAACTCAAAAATCGCTTTCTTTGGCTAGGAATGTTCATTGTTCCCCATCTCCACCCTACTGAACTTTATGTCTTTGTGTTAGTTCTTAATGATGTTAGCGGTTTATTAAACTCTGTTCCTGTTAAATCTTGTGATCCTAAAGAGTAAGAATTAAATCTTAATTATATTAAGTCTTTCTATTTTTCTCTCCCCTGTCCCTCTACCAGCAAAAAAGCACCTGCTGCTAAATACTTGAATTTAAAAATCTAGGAATTTCAGGCCTCCCTGGTGGCTGATGCTATCATCACTACAGCCTGAGTTCTATCCCCAGCCAGGAAGCTAACCCACATATGGCGCAGCAGACCTCTCCTGGCTTGCCTGCTGCTCCCCTTAGCAATATATTTCAGTAGATCTGCCTGTTCAGCTCCCCACTCTGTCTCTGGTCAATCTTTTCACCCTCTTCAGCTCTGGCCTACACCCCAGTCTTCTAAGCCAAAAAAAAAAAAAAAAAAAAAAATTAAAAATCTTGGATTTTTATGCAGTAATATCTTTTACATTTATAACTTTCTTTGTGTTCCCATTACTCCTAGCCCTAGTTTGGGCCCTAATAACACCTTGCATTTGTAATGATCTATTTCCAGTGGTATAGAATCTATGCTCTAGTTTTCCTTCCTTTGATTTTCTTAGCAGACCTTTAGCAATCAAAAAGATTGCTACAATCTTTTTTTGAAGAAACCAAATCTTGAATGATGTTTTTCAATTTGCTTATCACTGTGGTTACCCTCCTCAAGATAATTTTTTTTAATGCAATTGGTAAGACTTTACATTTCTCCACACTAATTTGGTCTAAGTTGTAGCCTGTTCAATCATAATTGATGATTTGTTGGTTTAACAGCATCCTAATTTGATAATTTGTGTATTTAACTATGCCTTTCAGCTTTATGTCATCTGCACATTTGCTTAGCATATCTTTTTGTCACCATTCAAAAAATAATGGATAAGACCAAGGACAAAATCTCATGTTATTTTTCTAAGGATCTTCTTAATAGTTAATAGCAGCCTTTCTATATCCCTTAATATATAAGGGATATTATAATCTTTCTATATCTCTTAATATATGGGGCATCTATCAATCTGGAAATATAGGTGAATTATGTAATGTCATCTAAGATGTCTTTATTTTGTTTCTAAACCTTTTGGACACCTTGTCTTGTGTTGTATATTTATAATCAGTAGTCATAGTTTTGATTGTCATTGTTTGATGTTCATTAATTGTTTTGAATTAGGTTGTAATACTAGCCTTATTTCTTTAGTATGCACAATGTTAAGCATAAATGTTCAGCATTTAGTGTTTGTTGATTAATATTTAATATGCCTACATTGATATTTAGCAATCTTAAGCATTTCTCTTTTATATAACATTTTTCAAGGGAAGGATAGTTAGTGTTGTAAAGAATTTTGTTTACAGAATTTTAAAGGTTAATGTACCTTCTTTTTAATTAGTAGTTTAAAAATTATGATGTCTTAGTTGATGAATGCAGTTTTCAAAGCAGTGTGTTTGATAAGATCTCATTTTTGTGAAAATAACACTACTGAAAAACAGAAATGTTTGGAGGGATTAGTTCAAATTAAATATTAATGATGCCACTTTCTCATTGTTTAGCTATGCGTGATCTTTATTTTTTATCTTCATTTTTTTTGCATTGAGTATGCTTTACTTTTTTAATCAGAAAAAATAACTTAAAGAAAATAGTATGTTACATGTGATTGCTTTGTTTACTAACATATTTTGACTTTTATCTTCAGAAGGGACTTGATGGAACCTACATGGATACAACCTGATAGATTGAGCCCACGAGTCCACCATTCTCAACCACAGCCTCTTGTTGGAACAGCTGGAAATTTACTCTCCCATCTCTTGAGTCTAGAGCATGTAGGAATTTTGCATAAGGATCTTGAATCTCTTTTACCAACCAGGAAGAATCATAATACGGCTTCAGGCCCATTAACTTTTACACCTCAACCATATCTAACCTCATTAGCTGCTCATCCAGATGCCTTGCTAAAACCTAGTGCCAGCCAATATAAGAGTAAACTGGATCGTATTGAAGCCTTGAAAGCAACAGCTGCTTCTTTGTCCAGCAGGATTGAAAGTGAAGCAAAGAAATTAGCTGGGGCCAACATTAACTATGGGTCAGTATGGAATACTGAGTATGACGTGCAGCAAACACCCCAAGAAAATGGACCTTGGACCAAGTCTGTAAGTCCACCTGTGAAAGAGGATACTGAAGATGTTTTCTCTGCCCGAATTCAAAAGATGCTGGGAACCTGTGTGTCTCATGCAACTTTTGATGATGATCTTCCTGGTGTAGGTAATCTTAGTGAATTTAAAAAGCTTCCTGAGATGATAAGACCTCATAGTGCCATATCAAACTTCAGAATAAGATCTCCTGCTCCCAAATCAGAAGGACTGCTGGCACAGCTGTGTAAGAGACAGACTGATTCTTCTAGCTCTGAAGTGCAAATTTGTTCTCAAGACAAACCCAAAAGGTCTCTTGGTTCTAGCACAGATTCAATCAGTGAAGGGCTTCTTCTTAGTGAGGGGAGTCTCTCTGAAGAAGAAGGAGGTCGAAATGGACGACCCCCTTTGAAGGTAGCTGAAGTCTTAAAAGAAAAGGAATTTTGTGCTGGTGAAAGAAATACTTATGAACCCATCAAAGAGTTTCAGAAGGAAGCTGAAAAATTTTTGCCACTTTTTGGGCACATAGGTGGTACACAAAGCAAAGGACCATGGGAGGAATTGACAAAGGGAAGTCCACATAGTGTTATTAATATTTTTACAAAATCATATCAGCTATATGGAAAAGGTGAGAAAAATATTTGTATGTTATCTTAAGATAAATTTTATAGTTCTATACATGATAATATTTAAGTGCACATTTTTACTGTTCATTGTGAGGACAGTAGAGACTTCTTAGTGTCCTAATCATCATCTAAATTATCTGTGAGCATCAACTAGAGTACTAGTAATTTATTGTCACATGTTGGTTGCTAGTTACAGAAATTTTATCTTTTTTTTTTTTTTTATTTATACATACAAGCTGGGGTACAGGCTAGAGGCGCGGGGTGGTGAGAGGGTTCACCAGAGCCAGAGCGGGGAGCAGAACAGGCAGATCAGAAATACACTGCTGAGGGGAGCAGCGGGCGAGGCAGGAGAGGTCCGCTGCACCATGTGGGATTCTCCCTGGCTAGGCGTCGAACTTGCATTGCGCGCCTCCAACAGCTCCACAGCGCAGCGCTCAACCGCTGTGCCACCAGGGAGGCCCTAGTTACAGAAATTTTAATAAAATTTAGAGAAATTCACAGATAATATTTAAGATTGGTATGTATCAAGTATGTACTAGATTTTCTATGACCATAGTTAAATAGTTAAGTATTTAAATAGAATATAAGTATATTTTTTACTATAGTGATTTGTGAATCATTGGGAATACAGTGTAAGAATTGAAACGGAACAATTGTAACATTTCTAGTATGAAAACATGTATTACTGTTTGTCAAAACCAATTTCAAAACATACTTTGAATCATTATGTATTACATATTATATATGGCTATATATTTTTTTTCTGAAATCATTTCTTAAGTTCCCTTCTTATCCCTGAAACCTTGCAACACAACTTTCCTTTTGTGATAGACTAAATGCCTTTAAGTTCCTTTCTGTGTTTTTTTTTTAATAATATATATTTTTATTGTTATTTATGTCTTTTACATTTTGTATTCCCCTTGGTTAGCCCACCACCAATTCACCCGTGATCCATCTCTATGGTCCCTTGGGTTCTTTTCTATTCCATTTTGTGCCCTTTTCCTTCCCTCCCTCCGACTCCCTCCTCCCCACCCCCCCACTGATTGTCTCTCTCCCACCCGGCCTCCCTATAGTCCTGTTATAAGTGAAACCATTCGGTATTTTTCTCTTTCTTTCTGGCTTATTTCACTGAGTATGATCCCCTCTAATTCCATCCATGTCCATTCCATCCATGTCCATCCACATGCAAATTGCATGTGTTTATCTTCTTTCCATGCTGAATAGTATTCCATTGTGTATATGTACCACATCTTCTTGATCCAATCATCTATTTTTGGACATCTGGGTTGCTTCTATACCTTTGCTATTGTGAACAGTGCCGCAATGAACATACGGGTGCATGTATCCTTTCGGATTAGCCTTTCTGTGTTCTTTCCATAGGCAGATTCTACCCATCTTCTGCTGATATAACCTTAGAATTTCCAGGTTCGAGAGTGAGACTGAACTTACATCAGCTCTATTGATACTGTAGTTTTTCATTTCTATTGTACATAGTGAATAACTTATTTGACAAATGAATTTATTTCATCTGTTCATCTTTTGCTTAATTGGATATCACATTACATTTTCCTAGAATTCATATTTAGCCATTTTGTTCAGAATTTACGCAGATCTATATATGCTATTGATCTCTTGTTTCTGTAGGTGGTAATTTTGAAATTTTTTAGCTTTTAAAGTTCTTTTGCTTTCTTCTGATGAAAGCAAAGTGTATCAAACAAAAACCCTTTTTTTAAATTTAAATTTTTAAAAAAAGTTTTACAGTATTTTTTTTCTTTTCTCAGGTGTAGTACCCCTAGAATTTCTACCACCAATTCACCTGTGCACCATCACCATAGTCCCTTATGCTCTTCCTGCCCTCGAAAAACCCTTTTTTAAATGAGAAATTTGGGTTTATTCCTAAATTTTATTAGATTCTTGCTAAGATTGTGTTGTTAAACTAAAACATTTGAAGTTGAAATGACATGTTACCTGGTATTTGCTTCAGAATAATCTGTGAGGGGAGTAGAAAATGGGGGGTTAATGGGGTCAGGGATTTTGTGGGGTTTTGGGGAATAGGAATTTTAATTAAATCAAATCTGATTGGTCATGTATTGTTAATTGTTGAAACTGGGTGATGGGTATATTGGTTTAGGTTATGCTGGTCTTTCTGCTTTCATGTATGTTTGAAAATTTCCCTAATCAAAAGTTAAAAATGTATTGTTAGATATAAAGATAAATTGAAAAGCAATACTAGAAGCAAACTAAAATGTCCTAAATCCATTTTGTTAACTCCATGCTACAGAATACTTTGTAGTTTTTTGATTTGGGTTTTAAAACACTATCAATTACTACTTTTGATAGGGTTTGAAGACAGGTTGGAAAGAGGAACATCAGCATCGCGGCCTGTGAATGCCATCACAACCCCTTTAAGCAGTGTTTCATATGAAGATGATTTTGTTTCTTCTTCAGGGACTGGGGCGTTGACGGAAAAAAAATCAACTCTTGAACCTAAGTAAGAATATGTTCACACTATGGAGTTAAATCTGAAGCGAAAGAAAAATGTACAAGTGAGAAGTGTGGTCTGAATATTAATCAAATTTTGCTTGTTTAAAAATACATGTTGAAGCTACGTAGCATAGTAGTTACCAAAAAATATCCAGACCACCTGGGTTTAAATCATGATCTCCCAATTTTTGTCTTTGGGCATATTCTCCCTTTGCCTCAAGTTTCCTTATCTATAAAAGGGGAAAATAATAGTACCTACCTGTTAGAGTGTTATGAATATTAAGTGAAATACAAATTTAAAAAATGGTTTTACATGAGAGAATTGAGGACAACTCTATAGATCCTTGACTCCATGATCCCAAGCTATCAGTAATATTTTTAATAATTAGGATAACATCTTAAATTTTGCAAATTTTGAATAATGACACTATTAAAACATTTACTAAAAATTTAATGTATAAGGCACTAAGAGACCTTTATTGTATTAATTTATTCTAATAATAATCTCATGTGACAAGTATTAATTGTTGCTATTCCTATTTGGGAGCGAAAACTGAAGCACCAAGCTTAAGTTACTTGTAGGAAGTCACGTAGTAAGTGAATCAGACTTTGACAGAGAAAATTTCCTCACTAAATTTTGTTATCATATAATCTGCAGTTACTCATATTCAATGCAATTTTCTTCATAAATTACAAATTGTAATCCATGTAATTACTGGATGATTTTTAAAAAGTACATCTAGTTGGACTAATAAAATTAGTAAATTATTAAAATTATAGCAGAAAACTAGTTTTAAGTTTTGTGCTCCAAAGGAAAGATAAAATTTTTAAGTCAAAACTTGTAAAGATTTAATTGTGATGATGTTTAATATCACCTGTCAATATGAATTATTGTACTTTATTTCTAATTTGAAGTAGAAAATGGTAAGTTATTGTTCTCTATGAGATTATCAGAAGGAAAATAATTAGAAGCTATTAAATTATAAATTCTTATTCAAGAATCATGGCTAAATAGCATTTTATCTTTTTCTTATGTATCTGAATTACCCATTTTTATTGTTTTCAATTCAGTAAAAAACTCCCTGAAATTTTTCTAGGTAATAAATTGGGCCATAGGGGACAACCCAGACTTATGATAGTAGGAAAACAAAAAAGAAAAGTGGAAGATATCTTTGACTATGGTTATATTCTCCTAGTAATTAAATAGGTTTAAATATCTATTGTTTTAGCAGCATTTAAAGGCTGAGTTTCTTTAACCACTATTACTTATTCTGTGACAGTGTTGGTGGTAGCAGTTTAGGCATTCAAGAGGACCTCTCTAGCAGAAAGTCTGCCTATGAGCTTTCCTCTGTGGATGTTACTTCCCAGCATTCATCAGGGGCTCAGTCTGCTGCATCATCTCATTCATCTGCTTCTTCTAAAGGAAAGAAAGGGAAAAAGGAGAAAATAGAATGTAAGTAGGATTCTACATGGTGACATTTCCTTTTTCTAATGATACTGTGGTAGTATTTAAAAATTATATGATTCCATAAGAAGCTAAATAAATTTCGTTATAATGTTGTTAGCTCTCATTTATCAATCATTAGAAAGATAACATCTTTTACTATATATAACATTATAAATCTTTTCCTTAATACAAAAGGATACAAAAGAGTACATTTGCAGTGATATAAAATTAAGAGTTATGGACAAATAACTATATAAGAAATAAAAATCTCCGTTGATCCTGCTGCTAAAGATGGCTATTATTAACATTTTTGGTACATATTTTTCCATTATAAAACTGAGTGTGTACAAGCAACTGTATTAAGGCAGAAATATAAATAACAATGTTTTCAACTGCTTTTTAAAAACTTTGTAGTATTTTTATGTACACCACTGAGTGTTCTTTAATACTTAAATTTCCTTATCCATAAAGATGATAATAAACACACACTGGTGATTTTGAAGCTTACTTGAAATTAACAAGTATAATGTGTACATCCCATTTTTTTAAGCTTTTGAGGAACTGCTGTACTGTTTTCCTTAATGGCCGCATCATTTTACATTCCTACTAATATTGCACAAAGGCTCCACTTTCTCCGCATCCATGCCAACACTTGTCTATTTTGTTTGTTTAATAATAAACAGTTTAATGGGTGTTCAATTTTAGCAAAAATCCATACAGATATTTCAAAGCCATATGTAAACGGAAATATTAACGTGTATGGAACCACATTTTGCATGCTGTTTTGCTCTGTCAATAGGTTACAGCTTTCTCTATCAGTAAATATGTATAAAGTTATGTTTTAGATGCGACATGTAGTTTTTGTTTCAGTAATCTCCTTAAGATATTCCGCTAATCAGTATTTTTGTGAGTCAGGGGATATGAACAGTTTTATGAGTCTGGCTGCCTAATTTTTTCCCCCCCAGATTATGTTTATTGATATAAAGTAGGTTTACATCTTTGTATTTGCTCTGAAGGTCATGGGCTTAAACTACTACAAATATGTTTTTTCACACCCTGCCCACAACTGGTGCCCCATCTATCCTCCACAATGTTGCATGGGGCTCCTTCCGTCCATAACTTCCCCTGTCCTCCTGGTTGCCTCAGTTTTGTAGTCAGCTGATAAGCTTATTACTGGTTTGGTTTTGACTGAACCTTTGTTATGTTTCTCTATATTCCATTTATAAGTGAGACCATTTGATATTTGTCTTTCTCCTTCTGACTTAATGTGCTTATTAGCATTATCCTTTCCAGTTCTACTCATGTTGCAAATGGCAGGAGTTCATCTGTTTTTTATAGTTGAATAGTAGTTTGATTTGTGGTGTGTGCATGTACAAGCCATTTTTCTGATCCACTACATTCTCCTTGGGCACTTAGGCAATTTCCATAACTTTAGTTACTGTAAATAGGGTTTAATGAACAGAGGAGTGCACATATTCCTTTGAATTAATGTTTTGTATTCTTTGGGCAGATACTGAGGAGTAGAGTGGCTGGTCATGTGGCTCTTCATCACTTGCCAGGGAAATAGAAATCAAAACCATAATTAGGTACCATTTCATACCTGTGAGACTGGCAAACAACAAAAAGACCAGAAACAAGTGTTTGTGAGGATGTGGAGAAAAAGGAACCCTCGTACACTGTTGGGAATGTAAACTAGTCCAGTCCCTATGGAACACAATATGGAGGATTCTCAAAATATTAAAATAGATCTATCATGCATAATTCTTGGCATGAGTTTTTCAAAAAGATCGCATAATTAATTGCATTTTTCTTCCTGCTCTGGATTTTTTCCTTATAGAACTCCTTTTTGTTTACTTTTTTATTGGGATAGAGTAATACTTCATTTTTGTTTAATATATCTTTTTTTTTACCAGTTGATTTAAGAAGTTTACTTTTTTAAAAGATTTATTTATTTATTTTTTTATAAATATATTTTTATTGTTATTTATGTCTTTTACATTTTGTATTCCCCTTGGGTAGCCCACCACCAATTCACCCGTGATCCATCTTCATGGTCCCTTGTGTTCTTTTCTATTCCATTTTGTGCCCTTTTCCTTCCCTCCCTCCGCCTCCCTCCCCCCCAACCCCACTGATTGTCTCTCTCCCACCTGGCCTCCCTATAGTCCTGTTATAAGTGAAACCATTCGATATTTTTCTCTTTCTTTCTGGCTTATTTCACTGAGTATGATCCCCTCTAATTCCATCCATGTCGCTGCAAATTGCATGTGTTTATCTTCTTTCCATGCTGAATAGTATTCCATTGTGTATATGTACCACGTCTTCTTGATCCAATCATCTATTTTTGGACATCTGGGTT
>PVIJ01013476.1:0-44971 GCA_004024925.1 Scalopus aquaticus
TGGTATCTCATAGTGGTTTTGATTAGCATTTCCTTGATTATAAGTGATGTTGAGCATTTTTTCATGTATCTGTTGGCCATTTGCTTTTCTTCTTTGGAGAAGTGCCTTTTGAGCTCTTCTGCCCATTTTTTGATTGGGTTATTGGCTTTGTTTTTGTTGAGTTGTGTGAGTTCCTTGTAAATTTTTGTTATCAGTCCTTTATCAGATGTATTGTGTCAAATCATTCTATTTATCCTTTTTATAAAACTTCTCACACTTTGCAATTATGATGCTTCATTATTTTGTTTCTCTCCATCATAGGATGTAAGCTGAACCAGAGCAGTAACTATTTATTCTATCAACTGTTCTATCTGCAAGGACTAGGATTGAATTAATAAATTGATGACATAATTGCAAACAAGTTGATGATATAACCGTAATTAACTCATAATCATTACTATTAGTAGTTATTAGCATTCATGATTTTTCATAGTTTTTATGAGTGCTCTCTGAAGCAGGCAAATAAATGAATTCACATTTCAAAATAACTCACTTGTATAGCAAAAGCACATTTCACAAATGTAAGAGGAAATATAGTTATGGAATGAATCAATCCATTAAAACTTTGCAGCAAACATCTCTAAGCACCTAAAGAGAATTCCGTTCAATGAAACATGGAAATATTTCATGTGCCTCAGTTTGTCATTTTAGGAAATTTGTGTATGTGTTCTAAAAGGAAACACTTATCTAACACCCAGAAAGATAACGTTACCATGACAAATATACTTAATTTAGCCTATATTTGACTTCACAAACAAAACTCTTCCAATAGAGACTAAGTAACAGAATCGTCACTGTTACAAAACAAGTTCTCACTGCAACATTCTGTTTTCATTTATTTGAGATAGAATTCTTGACACAATTAACGAAAAGGACATTAACATTAGATTATGTATTTCTGAGGCCCTTGTATTGTTTTCCAATGCAAATGATTTCCATAGAAAACTCATCACACTCAATGTAGAATTCCCAATTTAATTTTCTCTTTTTCCAATTAAAATTAGAGGGTAATTCAAGAGTAAAAAGTAGTGTAATCGAATTTCTGCTTTGCTAGGCACATATTTTTGGGATCTACATTATCTTTTTGTTTTCTATTAAGCAATGGCAATTTGCATGTATTCTTAAAGTGAAAGAGCAACACATATGACTACACAATAAATAGTAAAAAGCTTCATTTTAACATTCACCACCTCTACCCCTCCTTGTACAGGGAAGACCTGTGAACTGGTCATTGTACAACCTCTGGCAACAATTTTAAACTTACTAAAAAGGTTTAAATTTAGAACAATGACCTGTCTTTCTTGAACTGTTAGCGAGGATGGTGCTTCATCTCCCTTCTCGGCTCAGGCACCCATGAAGGGCACCCCTCCTACCCAAAGCATTTCTCACCAACACCTTGTTCTGCCATCCATTCCACACTGCTCTCAATGTGGACATCCACTTCACTGTACATGGACAAATGTCCCATGGCATAGCCAGTCACTCCAGATGATTCCCCCTTATGTTCTGGCAGGTTCCACAGCTCACGCTAGGCAGCCCTCCTACGTGAATGTTCTCCTATACGTTAGGGCTCTGACTGCCTGAACCAGGATGTCACCCCCGAGGAATGCCCACTTAGCCTCACTTAACAGCTGTCTCTGCCCTGGTCAATTCTCCTTTGTGGGGAGCTCTTTTCCTCACGCCTGAATTTTGGCATCTGACTCTTGGTCACTGTTGCTCCACTTCACCTGCAGAAACATTTATTTTGCATGACCCCTCCTTAAAGTCTTTAAAACTGAAATGTTCAGGAAGCAGTGAAATAGAAATGAAAGCTCCCCATTCCTTTATCTATGCACTTACACGTACATAGTTGTATATACCCATGTTCTTTTTTCTTATTTTTCTACATAAATGGGATAATGTTATATATGTTGATATGACTTGCTTGTTGTGTCTTGGAGATTATGTCCTATGTCGCAGCATATGTCATTGTACTACATGTTTAAAAATGGGAATTTCACAACATGGATACACTAAAACTTATTTTACACACACACACACACACACACACATCTATGTTCCTTTTCCTCTTACAACCAAAGCTTCAATTAACATCTTTGTAAATCTATACTTTTAAATTCACTACAGAAATCCTAATATATTAAAATCGATGATAAATTTTAAGGAAACTAATGAATAATATCTTCTTTGATTTATGACTTCTTGAAAGCAGCTAAAGCATGAAATAACAAAATGTCCCATCTTTTCTGATGAAAATGAGAAAGAAAAGTTCTTTTATCTGGTATGATTTGAAAAGCAGGAAAAACTCACTGTCCAAATGATCTTCCTTATAAACTGTCACAGTGCCTGGCATTCTCTTAGATTCTTCCCTTAAGGATTCAACCCTACAAACACAGCTGGGGAGGTGACTGTCTTACCTGAGAGGGCTCCCAAGAGTGACCAGGCCTATTACTGGATGAGCATGACCGTCATCAGATCAGTAAAATGATATTTGGGGAGAAGTAGTAGCGAGATGAAGTTGCAAAAGAGAGAGTTGGGTACCCATTAGATTTTAGATGAACTTGGTGAATGGAGGAGATGAATTCTAACAAATGCATGATGATGGGGCCTGCCTACGTCAGTTCTTGTTGATA
The DNA here is from genome assembly GCA_004024925.1 of Scalopus aquaticus. Taxonomy (NCBI): domain Eukaryota; kingdom Metazoa; phylum Chordata; class Mammalia; order Eulipotyphla; family Talpidae; genus Scalopus; species Scalopus aquaticus. The sequence continues at coordinate 2,673 of PVIJ01013476.1, forward strand.
TAAAAAGACAGCTCCAGAGGGAGAGGTTGGAGTTGTGTGGGAGACAGTAGGGGTGGAAGAATGGTGCCCACAGAGGCGTTTCAGGGACTCACCCACGTCAAAGTGCATCAGCCTCATGGTTTCTCTTAGAGAACAGACAACGATGCTGAATCAGAAAACTGAGGTGGCACTAGAAGTTGCCTTTTGCTTTCATTGGTTAACCATAACTAATTAATTTTTTTCAAATACTCATGTTTTTTATATTTTACCAACTTTATCATATAGACATAAGAAACTAGGAAATGAAAAAATATAACTGATTAACCATGGATAAGATGTAATTACAATTTAGGACTATTCAGCAATGTTACCTAAATGAAGACCTCACATTACCAGTTTTGTTAATGCAGGCATAAATGCTTCTCAGAAATATTAGGGCAGTGCCAATGTCAATATAACACAAAGGAAATTGTGTTGTCATATTTAATGTGTTGTGATATAAGCCTGTTGAGGTTTGAAGGTTATACAAGATTTTTAATTAAGTGAAATTACATCCTTGGTAAGGCAATTTTGTTAACTTAAATAGGTTTAAAATAGAGACATTTCCACTGCTTAAAAATAGTTTCACTTAAATTTTATCTTTTATTTCTACAAGGAAAACTGTACATAAAAACAGTAATCATTAATTATGTCATCTTGTCAAATCCAACATTCTTTAAGAATATGGACCAGTCATTTGTAGGACACAAAAGGATTATTTTACTTTGAATTCTATCAATGGATAAAAGGGGGGAATCAATAAAGTAATAAAATTACTTAACAAAGTTATAGGCAGGTAAGAGGCTATGAACAAACTGACTTAACTGTCAGATTATAAATATGTATGTGTGTGTGTGTGTGTGTTATACACACAGTGAGAGAGAGACAGAGAGAGAGAGAGAGAGAGAGAGAGAGAGAGAGAGAGAGACAGAGAGACAGAGAGAGAGAGAGACAGAGAGAGACGGAGATTGCGACTAGCAGAGATGGACACCAGAAAAACTGAATAAAGTTTCAGTAGATTAGACTGGACTCTTCACAGTCAAATAGGGGGAGCCTGTGTAGTTGGTTGCAGGCTCTTCAGGGAGTTGAACTCATATCATTCCTTTCATAACCGCCCAGTCCCACCCCTGTGGTCCCAGGAGGGACAGTGCAGGATGTATTCTGAGAGCTGAAAAGTAGTAACTGGATGGGCCTGGCTGTGCGGATGCTGAAGGCTCACGCTGCAGGCTGAAGGTATCTGAACCTTTCAAGCATAACACTCTCTGCCCTCAGAGGCTCCCCTGGTTTCTGATCTGGTCTTCTACCTCCCAAAGGTGATTTGAGATGTAAAGATAGACCTGGTGCTTCCAATTTTTACAGATAAATTCCCAATTCCCAGGGTTTTGATAAGGAAAACACTAAGTTATCTTTTTAGCATTTTGGGACTCATTTGTCTTAAGGAACTTACGTCCTGTAGAATCATTACTCACAGCTAGACCCTATTTTATTCAATTATTGAAACAGATCCAACAGTATTGAATAGTATTGAACCTAGATTCAACAGCATTGAAATAACTAGTGCAGGTGGTCTTTCAGTAAGCCACTTTGCCAATCACTCTCTAGCAAGGATCTTGGGGTCAACACCATTTCCAAAGGAGACTCTATGGAACTTTTCCTCTACCTTGTTCTGTATAGTCTCTTTTCTAAAAAATCTACAGAGTCACAGAAACGGATCTGTAGAGATCCTACAGATTTTAGGAGCTCACATGTTCCACGGGCTCTTTTGAGGAACACTTTGAATTCCCGCTCAGACTTACATGCTTTCTTGTCATGTCCTTTGGGGACACAGGCCTTTGAGTGCAGAAGGGAGTCCCAATAGAACTACTATGTCTGGGGCCATGACTACACACAGTAGTATCAGGGGTTGGACCGTGGAGAAAGTTAAGATCTTCCATATTATTGAACAGTGGCTCTCTAGAGCTGAACAGTTTCTTAGGGATTTGTAGGTAATCACTAGGCTTTTTCCCCATTTCTTTGGTCTGAAGATAAATTCTTATTTCAATTTTAGGACTGTTAGTAACTATTTCCCACTCACCATCAGAGCTGAGTGCGAGCATTCCTCAGATTTCTCTGTCTCTAGTGACCTGAGTCCTGGACGCATTTAATAGGGCACACATGGTAGACAGGGTGTAGAGGGCATGGAACTTTTTTTTTTAAGATTTATTTTATTTATTTATGCATACAAGAGCTGGGGTGTAGGCCAGAGATGTGGGAGGTGAGAGGATTCACCAGAGACAGAGTGGGGAGCGGAACAGGCAGAATGACTGAAATACACTGCTGAGGGGAGCAGCGGGTGCAACAGGAGAGGTCTGCTGCGCCATGTGGGTTAGCTCCCTGGCCGGGGATCGAACTCAGGCCACCGTGGCTGGTGATGGCTTGATAATGCTGAGACTTAACCTCTGTGTCACTAGGGAAGCCTGGGGCACAAAACTTTTAATGAATAAAGGAGATGACACAATTAGGGTATAGGGCCAAATTCCCTTCTGAAGATACTTGATTATTCTTAGTGATAAGATTTGACCAAAAGGACAAGTGGCTTCTTACAAACTTTCGAGAAAATAATCTTGTTGCTATGTCTAACATTCTTCCTAGGTCACCTTTAATCTACAAAGATATCCCACGGTTAACAAGAGAGGGAGAACTTCTCCCTGCCCTGGACATGGGTTGAGGTGCTATGCTTGGCACACTGCCTCTAAGGTGTGGGTGAAGGGAGGTGCAGGATGTGAAGGAGGAGTAGACATGGCTTGTTACAGATATTAATGAGAACAAGGATGTGTTCAGTAGTTTTTTTAGGAGTTCCCAACATTGACCAAGTCATCACTAGTCATGGCTTAATTGGGAGTTTTCATAAATCTTGGAGGTAAACTGTGAATCCTCCCAAGCCAAAGAAGAAAACTGAATTGAAGGAAACTTTAAAAAGAAAATATCATTTACTTAAAACAAGACAATGACTTGGCATTAGAGATTTAGAGTTGTTTATTTACTAGTAGTAATGACTTTCACCCCCATAATTTTGGAATGTAACAAGAGGACAATAGACTTAAATGACTACACTGAACATTCATGAATGGGATGGCATCTTTATGCATATAACTTAACAAATCACCATGAGTCATTTACTTTACCTGGTTTGATCTGCACTATTTTAGAATGCTAGTTCCCGTGAGAGTCATTTAGTCTTTTTTTGTTTTCTGCTGCTAGATAGGAAATGTTCATTTAAAATATATTGAATGAATGAACAAACGAATGAAGTTATTATCCAACAAGTTCAGTCTCTCCCATCCACTGTAAGATTTTGAAACAAGTTCTCTGCTGCAATAACGAGATGTGATTGATGTTTTTTTCTCAGTTTCTAAGAACAACTATTAAAATTTTCAAATATATCCTCCAAGGTTAGGGACTAAATGCCAAGAAAATGGCAGCCCAATGATGGAAAATGTAATTTTCATTTTGTCACAGTAAAATTATTTATCCTGTAGCATTCACATTAGTGACAAGAAAGGTGACAATTACGTGAGTTACTTAACTCCAAATAGAAAAGAATGAATAACAGCTTTTACTAAACAAAAGCCCAGAAATATTTCTAACCCATTTTAAAAGTTTTGAAGGTAGCACTAAATTATATTACCAACAGTCAAAAGATTAGGAGGAAACAATTAATAATATAGTTTAGGAGTACTAGAACACTGGAATTTGGAAACTTATATAAGAATAAAGAATCTAGGAACTGATAATATAGTCTTGATATCATGAGGATACAGGCATTTTTCAAGCTCAGTCAGTCAATAAAAAATTACTTGAGAAGGGTTGTGAAAAAGAACGTTCCTGAGAAATTGCTAGATAAATGTGTCTAGAATAATTCATGGTAAAGAAGGTTTGTAGCTAAAATCACGAGTGAGGGATTCCAACTGGGTCCACCCAGGCCAGGGACTTCCCTATAAAGGTAAAGAGGCCCCCATCTAGATGAGCAAATGCAAGTTTTACTAACAATTAATTGAAATATTATGTCATCTCTTTACTAATCCAGAAAACAGTCTTGAAAATAACATTTGAAATTTTATTACATATTAAATAGAAACAATAATATTGTTTCACGTCAATATACCACAGTTAGAGGGCTGAAGTACTTTCACATGTGTAAATGTATTAATGCATATGTTTTCTCTTTTTAGCTCTATCATTCATTCATTCCACAAATGAAGGCAATTACATGAGCCACTTACCTCCAAATAGAAAAGACAATGTAAGGCAGAAATTGGCAATGTAAGCAGAAATTGGTCCAGATTCTGGATAGCATGATATGAGGTTCCCAGAGCAGCAGCAACAAGATTATCTAAACATTTGTTAGATATTAAATTCACAGGCTTCGCGAATTAAATTTGTTTGGATTTACTGAAGCAGAAATTCTCAAAGTCAGATCTAGCAATCTTATGTCAGTAAGCTTTCCAGGTAAGCCTTGTACGTACCACTGATCTAGACTACAAACTATATTTATTTAGTGTTTCCCTTATTCTTTATAAATTTCATTATGAAAAAAAGGAGCAAAATGTAAAAGTTTAGGAACAGCCTAATAATCCCTTATCAAAATAGTACTGTAATTTCTTTTAACATTATTGAAATATGAAGTGCTTTCACAGCGCCACATAAAGTTATTTTTAGCTAGTATATGTTCATATACTGTGAGCAAACATACATTTAATAACTTCTGTAATAATTTGGTATAAATTTTAACATCATTAAATAGATAATAAATAATTTTCTCAATAATCTAAAACATACCCTCCTCTTAAGGTACATGGATTTCACATGTCTAGAAATCTATTCAAATATAGTGCAAATATGGTGAAAAAATTGCACCTATTTACTTGGCAAAGTTTAATATTCATCTGGCCAACAACTGCTTGCTGTCTAATTACTTAACATTAGGAAATTAGAAAGTGGTGTGATTATCTATTTAAGGCCAAATATTAATTAGGATCAAATGAATATAGCTCCTTAGATCTCTGTGGTATCTATCTATATAAATGTCGTGCAGTGATAACTCATAAATGATTAAGCAAAGGCCAGATACATTAGAGGAATTTGCATCATATGACAGAACTTAATTTTCTACTCAATTTACTTTTAAAAATGTTGATGGCATAGAAACACATCAATCAATAGGACTTGAATTTTAAGTTGAGCCTCCTTTCTTATGCTTAACTATGAACAAGCAGTCACAATAAATGAAAGGATTATTATTATAATTTACCAAAACATGTATATTTGGAGGAAGGGATCCTAATTAAAGTCATAGAAACTTCTCCCCAAGTCTATTCTGAAACCACATAAACATATCCTGGACTGGCTTTCTTTATTATCTCCACTGAAATTAAAGATGTGATTATTCTAGTAAGAGGAAAAAATTGAGACTGTTCTCTAAAGGAGAATTGTTCTCCTTTCAAGAGAGAATGAACTCTTTTGTGTCAATAAAGACTCGCTTAGGAAGTGGAGAATTGGAAGGGGGACTCTTTTGATCTACTGTCCATCAATCTGCAGAAAGAATTTGAGCTTCTGGGGTGGGCAACTGCTCGGATACACATTTCAAGTGCCTACTAAGGCTATGTGTGGGTTACCTGCGCAATTGTTCTGACTTTTAAAAAAACTGTACTTTCTGGTAAATGATGTAGAAAATGTGACTGGGCTGCCAGTGATTCAAACACTCAACTATGAGAAATTGATCTTTACTGAGCTGGGATAATGATCCCAGATTGTGAAATGAATGCAAAGTGAGGAGACTGCGCCATTGCAGAGAAGAAAATCAAGCTGTGTGATGGTTTAAGCGCCCTCAGTGGAATTCTGGCTAGAAGGAGTCTGGGCAAAAAGCAAGTGTATAATGATAGGGCCATTTCTCTAAAAGAATATTCTCCATTTCCACATGATTACAATTTATTACCTACTCCTTAAGGACACAGAAGACTAACACAATATTTCTGACTTTATTGATCTGTAAAGAAGTTCACCTGCCTATGGTCAAGTAGAAATAGGCCCAGATACAGGCCCCTTGGGTATACAGACTATTTCAGAGTGGGGGAATAGAAAGGAAACAGAAGATTGTCCATGATGCAAATCAATTTGCTAATCACTTATAGAATAAACATTCACCTAAATAAATTTATATTACATCAAAGACATGCTTAAGTTTCCTCCTCTCCAATTCAATTACAAAACAAATATGTGTTTCATGTGGACAGGCTAGAAGACAAACAAAGAAATGAAAAGGAAAGATACCCACAATTCTGTTCTTAACTCACCCCTTAGAAAGAGACAAGTATGAAACAAAGAGAGGTTGTATCACACACACAGGCTCTGGGATCAGCATTTGTTATAACTTCACAAAAATTAAAAAACCAAACAGCTTCGTGACTTATGTTGTCACCCACATCACTGAACAGAAGGATCAGCTGTAGTCATAAGGGTTCTTAGGACAGGTGCTGGGAACCAAGACTCAGGTTCAAGTTTCTAGTCCTCTCATTTTATAACTCTGGGCAAGTGGCTTCACCTCTCTGTTTCTCCATCAGTGAAACACAGACAATATCTTGTCAGCCTGGTCCATTCATGACATAAACACTAGCTGAACACCTGCATGAGCCACTCTCTAAGACAGGAAAAGTGAATAAAATGGGGGGCTTGCCATGTCCCCAAGTTATGCACAACAGAGAGTCTAGGAAAGTGAGGGTTGTACGCTGGCCTGGGAACAAGAGGATCCAGAGTCTTTGCTTCTAGAATGAGGTACAGAGGTTTGGCATCCAGGCAAAAGGGTGAAGAGCAATTTGAATCAGAGATACCTGCTTTTGAAACAGCTGGATTAACAGCAAGCAGAAGGAAAGATGATTATGGGAGGTGGACAGGTGGGTCGTAACTGTATACATCGAAGTATTTTTCTGTAGGTGACTGGGAGAAAGTGAACAGATTTCAACAGGAGAATGATATAATCCAATCTTTAGAAAGATAACCATGTACTAGACATAAATCTGGTGCAAAGCACTACCTGAATACTATGAAAGATTTTAATACCTTCAACGAGCACTTCATAGCGACCAGGATTCATTCTAAGTGCTTGGTATACACTGGCTCATTTCATCATCACTGAATCCTTTGAGGTCAGTACTATTATTTCTTTTTACAGATGAGGAAACGGGAAAGATGTGGAACGTAGAAAGCCCAGATTTGAAGCCAAACAATTAGATAATCTGACCCCAGAGGTGGTCCTTCATCAGGCAAACTAGCAAAAGAAACCCTACTAAAACCCACTTTCTTAGAAAGTGATCAGCTCCAGGATTTTTCTCTCACTGAAATTTCCCGTGAAGTGACTTGACAAAATTGATTAGTCCTGTCCCCTTGAAACCTTATCCCACTTGGAGCCTGTAAATTCTCCCCCTTCTCACACCCCAATTTGGTCTCTCCCAATTTGGACTTTACTAATTCCTCTTCCTTTAGCTAAAATGGTGATGGAAAATCATGCCTAATGTCCCTAAATACAAATAAGTCAAAACTGAAAATTTAAGTCATTGTCAATCAAAATAGGGCATAAATTTTGCACAGGACAAGGACACCAGTTAAATTAGAATGAGTTGATGGGCTTTAAGAGATGAGTCTCAATGTGTTTCCAATTTTCTCTGCTGAGCAGCAAGAACAGCCCAGAGCCGGAGCACAGTGATTTTCTCTCACCGAGGGCTGAGCGAAACTGCTCCCTTTGCCTGAAACAGTCTTCACTGAGTTGGCTGATGAGCCCTAACTCCTGTTTAATCTTTATCAATGGAAAGTCCCTTATTTGGGGAAATTTTCTCTGACCCCCTTAATCTCCGGAGGGACCCATTGACCTGTGTCACCCCCATCTACCACTGGGGCCTTTGCCAACTTTGTAGTCAGTGTTGCCGGCCTTGTGACTGGCCCCATGCTTCACTGCATCGCTGGTGCCAAGTCCTATGTCCATTCGTGTTACACCAGTCAAGTGTTAGTTTATTAAAGGAATGAACTCAAAACTTAAATTTTCTTTGTCAAAGAGTATAGAATAACATTCAGGTAGGAGGCAAGCCAGAAAAATGATAACAAGAGGACTCCTTCACATTCTAACACAGATTAATTGAAACTAAAAATCTTTTCAAGCAGATATGAAGGCCTGGTAGACAGAAATGCAACTGAGCTTTAAGCGCAAACTTTTGGGGTTTTGGAAGAAAACTGTATGTTATTCATGAAAACTGCCCAAGCAGCTCTCATTGGCTAGCGATGCTCATGGAATATGAAAGGACAGGGCACTGTGGCCATCCACAGTTCACAAATCACCGTGTTTGTCATGTGCCAAGTTTGGATTTGCTTTGACTTTGAACTTGGATGGTTCTGCCATTGTTTCAATTTTTAGGGAGCCAAGGGCTATACAATACAGCCTTTCCTGTTTTCTATTTCATTAAGATTTATAGCTGCTTCCCATATGCTAAAACTTGCTCTGAACTCACTAAAATAATATTTATGTTTTTATATCCCTATATATTACAAGAAGGACTGGGGTTATTTTCTGAAATTACATCATTACTAATCATAATTCCTTCCCAGTGAAATTAACTCTGTGCTTAAGGACACTCAAGGAAGTAATAATAACTGACATATTTATTAGTGACCACATGTGAGGTTCTTCTTTGGGCATGGACAAAAAATGGTGAAGAGAATGAGGCTTTGACCTAGAAGAAGTTTAACTGCCTGCTTCTCCCACCCTGACTCATTTATAATATATTTACTTAGTAAGATATCCACTAATGATCATTGAGATAAAAGCAGATTACAGGGCAGCACATACAGTAAGAGGCCATTAAAAATGTAAGAAAAGATAATTAGCAAGTATAAGGACAAATAAACACTAAAAGTAAGAGCCAATTCTTCATGCTTGAAGATGGAGGAGCAACTTTTTTTTAAAAGGATGTTTAGTTTAGAAAAGCTGATCACTGTAAATACTTTCTTTTCTCTTTGAAATACGTATAAACCTTTTTGAAAATGCCACAGGCCTTTTGTCAGTTTTACAACTCAGGAACATCCTTTTCCAGGACCTGGAAGTCATCTCTTTTGAAGAATAAACATCAAGTAAGATAACATCCCGTCTCCTGTTTTGGTGAGATGGTAGGAGTGGACTTCTGTTGAGCTCCTTGTTGCAATGTACAAAGCTACCTCTCATCACAAAAAGTTGTTTTTCTTCTTTATCAAGCCAATATGCTAACACAAATATCACTCCCAAATGACAAGGTAAATTTAGGATGAACTAAGTGTGACCAAAGTTGCAGTCAAGTCCTAACTTGAGAACTAGTTACTCTTGATATTTAAAATATGTGTGTAATGAGTTGAACCTGCTTGGCTGATCAGGGGTGAGATTCCTTTTTCTCTTTACAGTCTCTTAGTGAATTGTCTTGAGGTGTATTGCCTTCTATTTTATTGCTCTACTCCCTTTATGAAAAGGCTTTCTGGCTGGTGAGATGGTTTTGTTTTTAATTATATTTCCCCAACATATGAGACATTAATAGCATTTATCTCTGGAGAGCGAAATTCCAATATATCTAAATGATTTTTCTTAAATAAACATGTATTATTTTTATAATAAAAATAAGTGATTTTCATTTCGGGGATAACATTGTTATTCATGATATTCATCAAAAGAATGGCTAGGCCTCCCTGGTGGCGCAACGGGTTAAGTGCAGCTCTGTGGAGCTGTCAGTGGCTGCCACGCAAGTTGGATGCCCGGCCGGGGAGATTCCCACATGGGGCAGCAGACCTCTCCTGCCTCGCCCGCTGCTCCCCTCAGCAGTGTATTTTGGTTGATCAGTCTGTTCTGTTCCCCACTCTGTTTCTGGTGAACTCTCTCACAGCCCCACACCTCTGGCCTGCACCCCAGCTTGTATGCAAAAATAAAATAAATCTTTAAAAAAAAAAAAGGAGAATGGCTAGATCATCATAAGATGACATCTACAGTTTTATCACAATCAGTCTCAGTCTGAGTATGGAGTCCTTTCTCTCCATTTGTTGCCAAACATCAGATTAAACTAGACAGTTGAATTTCTTAGGAAAATAAAGTTGATCCCGTGTGAACCAGTATCTGATTTTAAGTCCACGGTTCCTGCACTTTGCCTGAGATCATCAATCCTCACCCAATCCACAGACTAGCTGGGTTGGACTGAAACTCTGCCCCTTTGCTGGCCTGCCCCAGGTGCCCGCCTTGCCTACCTTGGGTGTTCTTCTCCTCACTTCCTGCTCTTTGAGCATGAGTACCACGGAGGAGTTGGTTGGGCTCTTTATTTCTGACACAGGTCTTGCAGGCATTTGAGAGCTAGGGAGGCCTACAGTAGGGAATAACCTGGCAAAGCAGCTGGGAGCATCACTGGAAACCTGGAACCTGCACCAGCCTCCCCCAGGCTCCTCTCTGCACTCACCTGCTGCCAGCTCTCTCCCTCAGACACCATAACTGTCTCTTAGGGCCTCCCTATTGCCTCTTGTCCGTTCTGGCTTTCATCAGGTCTGTCCCGACATTATCAGACACTGCTCGGAATCTGCCTCTAAATAAGGCTCAAGTTCTCTCCCCTCTCCATGGAAATTAGGCTTATACAGGTTAAGGAATGAATCTCAGCAGCTCTTAAGAGTGTACCAGAATATTCCGTGATAGTTAAGAAGTTCCTTGCAAGGTCTATGACAGTTTGGAGGCTAAAGAGCCAGAGCTAACCAAGTACCTCTAAGATTTTCTAATATCTAAGTTCTAGCTCTGGCCCAGTCAAGAGGTCTGTTACCTGAACAAAACACACCATGTAGTTAAACTGGAATTTGGAAATTTGGTATTAAAGATAAAGAGCTTGCCATACAGATACACAGATACACACACACACACACACGCACGCACGCACACACACACACACACACTACATGTTCAATAGATAAAGGAAATAAAAGCAATCTTAAAATTTCTGAACGTATTTCAAAATCATTTTTTGAATTCTATGTTTCATTCATTAAAATAGAGTTCACTTAATAAAAAAATCTTTCTGAACATGATGAGTCATTTACATATTTTTTATCTTTTTACCCCTAGAAAATCCTTGGCTTAAGGTGTCAGACTTAGCAAATAGGAAACTAAATAAATAAGTCTTGCACTCAGCTTTTACTGATTCATAAAATAGGAAGGTGACATAGGTCAACTTCAAATAATTGCAAGCACATTTTACTTAATAGATAAAAGCATTTAAGTGAATCTTGTGTATAACAATACAATCTGTGGAATAATCATAGATTAGATGTAGCATTTTCTCTCTCCCTCTTACTGATAGATTTCATGAACCTGAGTTCTCCAGAATAAAGAACATAGAGAATGATATAACAAAGGTCTAGAAAAGGGAAATAGAAAAAGTGAAAAGGAAAATAACACATCAAGACTCAAAATCCAGAAGTCAGAACACAAACTGAAAGAGAACCAACTAGATTTTCTCATTCTGACAGGCCACTGGGCCTTCCGATCCAGTGAAGATCTACTAAATGCTGTTGGTTGGGGTAGTTATGATTCTGGACTACACAATCTATACAATCTTACCTTTACCCATGAGGGACTGTTCATTAGTATAGAGTTTCACTATTGATAAGTTTAGCAATGATTATTTATGTTGCTTGTCTGCTGTCACATCTTAATTTTTTTACTTCAGTGATAGCTGCATACAAATACACTTTGAGTTTTAGATCATAGAACTGAACACTCTTCTGTCTCTACAATGAGGCCTATAAATCTTAGACTATATTAAGAATGTAAATCTTAGCTAAACTTAGCTAACTTTTAAAAATAAAAACAGATGATGGGAAATATCCAGCTGGATTATGCATTCAAGCAATCCAACTGCTTCTCAGCTTTCTTGCGAGACTATTAACCACACCCAGACTTGTTCAATCTGTTGGGGTTCAAATGAAGACACTGCCCAATAACAATTGCTTGAATTTGTAATGCACTTTTTCAAAGAGATTCTCTACAACAACGGAAAGCATTTATTTGAGCCATGCACAATTAAGTAGGGCATTATGAAAAACTTTTTCTAGATAAGAAAATGAAAAGTACAGAACAATGAAGCATCCTGAGCAGGACATTCGTGATATGCAGACAGTCTCCTGGACATGTTCTCAGCTTTGCTGAGACGTCTGTCATGTCCTCTCACCCAGCTCAGCCCAGCAGACACCCTGCATTCCGACTACTTGGTTCTTCTCGGTCGACCTTGCGCCTGTAATTGAAACTAATTGAAGTGAGGGGAAAACTTCCTGTTCAATACACCTGTTTCAAAAAGTGGCCCAATATAACCAGTACACTGTAAAAGGTGAAACTTCCCTGCCTCCTATGGCTTCCCATTGTCCCATTCCTCAGGGATAACCCCAAGACTGATGTGTACTTTCCCTGATCTCGCGCCTATGCCCATCTAATACATAATTTTTTTTATAGAAATGAGATAATTCTATACATAGACTTCTGAAACTTGCTTTTTCATTCCTAACTTGAAAATAAGAAATGAAGTCTGCTTACTGGAAGGAGTGATGAATTAAAGGGAAAATATAGTATGTTCAAAAGACATTTCAGATCCTAGAAGAAAAGAACTTGGATGAACCACAAATCAGCTATTTTTCTGCATGGATTCAAACTTTTTTTCTGCATGATGTTTGATTCACTTTCTCCTAGGTTAAGAGAAACATAAAACTAAACCTTAATAAATACCTAAGATCAAATCACAGTAGACATAGCCTTGTATTCTCTTGTATCTCCTAGTCTAAACATCTATTGAAATGCAAATACTACTTTGGACAGTATATTCTATTTAAAGAAATAGAATATATTCAGTATTTAAAGTGTCCCTGCTCAAGTGTTTGACCAAGTGTGTAATATCGACTCCTGAGTGCCCTTTCCTACCTGTAACCAAGGCAACCCTCTAACTAAGCCTTGAGAGGTGTGTAGGTTTAAGAACATTGAAAGCACACCAACATAAATCGTTCAATTTCTAATTGCTTTTCTAATGTATGGTATAAAAGAAACTAAAGAATATATTTTAAAGACAAGGAAATATAAAATATATATTTCAATAGTAACACCTTCTAAGACTAGAGCAGTGAAAATATACCCATACTTGATCATCAGCCTCATTGCTTGCGGTTGTAAAGATCTAAGAACTCGAGGAGGAGGATTTTAGCACCCCCTATGATAATCATGAGCCAGGTGTGCAAAGGCCTCCAAAAACACAAAACAAAACCCATGAGTTAATTTTTTTTCATTGATTTATCTTTCGTTAGGTGTTTTTATAGAAATTGTAAGGTTAAGAAGAAGAGTTTCCTGAAACCTTTAAATAAAATGAAGTTACTATGGAAAGAACTGGATTTTAATGCTGACATACCCAGATTTACAATTGACTCTTTCACCTCAGAGTGACAAACCAGACTTGCTCACCTTCTTTTAATAACTTTAAAAACGGGACTGTCGACTGTATTTACCAACCCTGTCATTTCTCTGCATAATTATAGCCTGCATCCTGAACAGAAAGTTGTTTTTAACCTATGCAAAAAACACAACTGAAAGAGTAATATCTTCTCCTCCCCTCCCACCCTCAGTTTCTCCACCCATCTGGTAGCCAGCAGGGGTTTGTACTGTTTCTTCACGTATTATAATTGTGTCATCTTTCATAAACAACCTTAGCTTAAGTGATTTCACTGTTTGACGCGCTGCGTAATATTTTTAAACGGCCATTGTAAAGCAACGATGCTTATGCTTATCATAAAGTGTAACAACTTACAGAAAGATTTTATGACATTCTTAGTAAATTATATTAATAGAATTCTATATGTACCAACATTCAAGGGCAAATCCTGATATTGCAATTAATCTGTTTTACATGAGAACACAATTTAGTCAAAACCAACCTACTGTTTCATTCACAAAATTAAATCTAAGAATCTCAAAACATTTACAAATTTTATAAAGTTAGTATATTTCCCCTGGGGAATAAAAACTTGGAAAGTGAAAATACTACTAACATTTAACTACTTATATCATAAATAAAGGTAATAAACTTTATACTGAATTATTCCACATTTTAAATGCTTGGGTATGGTGTGATTTGCTTGGAAAAGATACATTCACCTGAATCAAAGCTTTTATTTGCTTTCTTCGTGATACTTCAGGAACACAGCAAGATAATCAATTCACTCAATTTGAACAAATAAATTATAAAAAGTTTTCATTTAAAAATCTTTCTAGTCTTGTCCTAGAATCCTTAAACATTCTAAGAACAAATTGCAATTCCATGGAAAGCATCCATGCCAGTGGAACAAACTTTTCTTTAAAAGTCTGGGAAACTTCCACCCTGGCTCCAAATCTAAACTTAGGCTCTCACTTACTAAGTGGGACTTACTAATAAATCCCAGTAAATGACACTTACTAATAAGTCTATCCCTTTGATGACAAGACTGCCCTCTAAAGTAACTAAAGCTAGTAGGCCTTAAATTACAAGCAAGATAATGCAACCTGATTATAAAGCAACAAACTGTGCATTGCTTATGCGCAGGCCCATCCATGAAGCCTGGCCACTCTATCTGCAAATAGAACTGAATAAAAATAATCACTACTGTGGTTCCAACAGCAACAGCAGTTTATGCTAATTGAGAGCTCTCTGGGCCAACTTCATTTGTCTCATTTAATGCTCAGAACAGTCCTTTGCAGAAACATCACCTTAAGAGATGAAAGCACGGTGCTTCAGGTAGGCTATGTGTGTTTTCCAACAGGTTAACACTGCGTATACCTGAGATAAAATTCCAGCTCTCTGCCCTCCCTCTCCCGCTCTGGTAACCTCAATTTTACAGTTTTCTTTTACATATAAAAATAGATACAAACCAATAATACTATCTGTTGAATTTAATCATATATAAAATGCTTACCTGTGTAGGACCAGCCAATCTCTTCAACAAGTTTTCTCTGCTGTCTGTAGTATCCATAGGCCCAATCTATAACAAAAAAAAAAAAAAAAAAAATCAATGGATGAATGCATATTGAATGCATATTAAAATATATGTATTTAAGTAAAAAATACATGAGATCCCCAAATCATCTGTCCCATAAAGGGCCCTCAATCACTCTTTGGATTACGCTTTCACAATATCTCCTTTCAACCACAACCACCACCACTATAGATTTCATTACCCCTGTTCTGGTAGTTAGCAAATTTTAGGGACACCCTCAAAGAATGCTGGGGTTCAGTCAGAGATAAAACAAATATTCTGGTAAGGCAGGAGCCCCATGAAAGGGTTCATGTCAATGAGAGAATAGGACTGGAAGAGGCAGCTTGCCCACTCCAAGTGTCTAACTATTCCTTAATCTGAATGCCTGAAATTCTATTGACTAGAGATATTTGGTGTTTATTACCAAGTTTTATCTGTCAGTGTGTCTAGAAGACCCAGAATTTATCATGTGTCATCAATCCTTCATGTCAGAGTGGACTCACACTAATACTCCATTTCAGCTACATTGTGAAGTAAAATAAATTACTTCGAGCTAAGTTTGGAACCTGATTGGTGTTGAAAGAACTGTTTCCAGATTACAAATAGCTAGTTTACAAATGAAATTGTGGAACACTACTTATTCATAAATTCAGGTTCTGTCACTATATTTTTCATTTGAATGGAAGGGTTTAATTATACCATCCCGCCCCATTCCACCCATAGCAAAGTGTGGCCTATATACATTTCTCATTAGTTGGGAAAGAAACTCTATTTCTTCTAATTCTCACAACACAGTTGTTCTCTCTTTATTGACAGTTCCCAGTTGCAAGAATGCAAACATCTCAGGGACATTTTGTTAATTATTTTCTTCTCTTCCATGATACATACTTCTCAGATTACTACCACACGGCAATAAATAACTGCTACATCATTTTATTATTAAAACTAAAAAGCAGGCCAGTCACCAGAAATACATATTCTTTATTCATAGATTATTCAAAATCAAAACCTACCTGGGAGAAACATTGTACTACCATAAATACAGGTAAATATTCCATTAGACATATAGCACATGTCAGCACATATTTGCCTTTATAACAGTCTTAATGCAATATAACTTCCATATCATACAATCTACCCATTGAGGTGCGTAATTTAATGGTTTTTGATATATTCACAAAGCTATGCAATCATCACTACAAATAATTTTAGGACATTTTCATCTCCCTTTAGCTGTGACCTCCAACCCCAACTATATAGTACCTACATCTAGTTAACCACTAATCTACTCTGTCTCTATAGAAGTGGATATTTTAAATATTTCATGTAACAGAATCACACAATATAATGGCCTTTTGTGATGCTTTACCTTAGCATAATAAATGCTTTGAGATCCCTCTATGTGGTAGCATGTATCTGCTCCTCATTCTTTCTTATCGCCAAGATAAGAAATTACCATATACTCTGTGGTTACCATATCTCTATACCAAATACTCTGTGGTTTGGTGACTAGAATGGTCTTGAAGTTTTCCTCAGCTTGACTTTTAGATAGGTGTCTCTCTTACTGTATGCCCTGACCTCCTTTTTTAGAGCATGTAGTTTAGAAAACCTGTCATTATAAATTATTTCTCTGCTACTTTATAAAACTTTTAATAGTTCTACAACCAGGAAGGACCTGGAACCATCTCTGAAACAAAATCATAAAATAAAATAGCATCCCTACCTTCAGAGCTCTGTGGGAAGGTAGGAGTCTAACTTTGGTGGTAGAGGGGAAGGCTCCCTCTAAGCTGTAAAAAATGCCTTCTGTCATAAAGATATAAGTTTATTTTTCTCTTGGACAAAGCCAGTTACTAAACACACATGGCCTATGACCTCTCCCTAACATCTTGAGATACTTTTTCCACTGGGGTTCAGTCCAACCTTTAAAAAATCTTTCCTCCCACTTCCTGTTTGGAGTTGAGTTCAGACTTAGGTCTGGCTTCTCTCTCCATTGAAATAGCCTTGAATAAAGTCTTCCTTGCTTATTTAATGTGGTCTGGTGCAATTTTTGTCTTGAAAATTGATACACTACATTTTATTTATCCATTCATCAACTGATGGATACTTGGATTGTTTCCTCTTTTTTTGGTTATTTTGAATAATGCTGGTATTAATATTCATGCATATATTTGTTTTCTCCCTCAGTATCAAAGATTCCTAATTATCCTGAGCTATTGGTTACTCTATTAAGTTACTTTACCTGAGCAGGAGCCCTTATAGCATGTATGTCTTCATAAGAAACAAAACAAAACAAAACAAAAAAGGAATTATTTGGACAAATAAACTATAATGACCTGGCAAATACTTTGCCAAAATGAGCACTCTATTTTTTTTGTTCATGTTTTTTAAAAAACTTCAGCAAAAGTGCTAATTTTATTTCTCCTATTTTGTGTTTATCAAAACTTTGATTTTGATTTCCATAGAGTAAAAAGAAAAATAAAAGTGATTATTTGTGTGTGTGTGCGTGTGTGTGTGTGCGTGTGTATAAACACACACACACATTTGCTCAGATGAAATTTTTAGGGTAGGTATAAGATAGAATAGACTTAAACAGAAATGTTTAAAGTTACCTGAAATAATATAAATTAAATTTATCTCAATTGTAGTAGCAGGTCAAAAAGTCACCTCATGAGAAAAATTTTCAAGACAAATTTTAGTGTAGTCTTTAAAAAAACATTTATTAGTGTATGTATTCTGTCTGGACATCACATGTACAATTCATTTCTGAAATGTATTTTTAAATTTGATCGTCACAAAATATACCAAAACAGACCTGACTAATACTTTTAAATGGAAAGAAAAAAAATAGAAAAACTGAAGAACCCAAAATCCACAGATCAAAAAAACAATTCATTATTTCATTATTTTAATTGATATTAAAAGTGTAAGCACTTTGATAGTTTCTATTTGATTTAGGATTTACTGGTTCTTCAAGTACATAATACAACAAAAAAGTGAACCTCGCTTCTTTTTTCTTGTTCATTGGAGCTATCACATCTCATCTATCAGACCTCTAAGTAGAACTTTAAAAGTGGGGTACTCTCTCACGCCCAAGGACTATGTAATTAGCATATGAATGTGTAATGGATTGTTTGAAGTAACAATTAAGGGAACAATGTATAAAGGAACTGAAGAGAGCTACCAACACCTGGGAATCACTTATTGAAAAAAGCTTTTCTTAATGTAAGTAATTAAAAACCAAGAACAAATGCTTATTGTGTGGTGAGAAAGCCCTACCAGGAAAGCTAAAATCTGCTGATAGTTTGCTGTCATCTTTTAGACTAATCATTAAAACAAGAGCTTACTGTTTTATTCAGTTCAATGGAATACTTGTTAAAAGTAAGTTTCAGATGGTATGTAGTCTTCTAAAATCATCAAAATGCATTTATATGAAAAAAGTCTTACATTTAAAAAATATTTATATTTAAAACATATAAAGGTGATATCATTTTCCCCTTTGCTCAGTGATAAGTTTAGAGAAACATTCCAATTGATGACCAGGTCAAATCAGATGTAGAATTATTTAGTGCTTGTTTTTCTAAAAATATATTTATAAATATTTGAATTATAAAAATGTCTCTGATTTCACCCTTGCCCTAAAGAAACTCTCTGCTCCATATTGTT
Organism: Scalopus aquaticus; assembly: GCA_004024925.1. Taxonomy (NCBI): domain Eukaryota; kingdom Metazoa; phylum Chordata; class Mammalia; order Eulipotyphla; family Talpidae; genus Scalopus; species Scalopus aquaticus. The sequence goes on from PVIJ01013476.1 coordinate 21,414, forward strand.
CAACAATTTATCACCTGCATCCTTGTATGTAATCTTATAGCAATGCTCTGAAAAATACACACATATACACATTTTTTGGGAAGGGGCACTTTTTAAAAAAAATTGAAGCAACTTTGCATTATAAAAGCATAAATGTCAGGAGTATATCATTGAAAAATCAAAGTCTATATATGACATTAAGTTCACCTCTAAAAGCTCAAATCTACCCTCCACCATACCAACTGTCCACTTTGTCCCATTTACTTCCACACAATTTTAATGCTATAAAGTGACAAAAATGTATGACAGGGAAGAGAAATAGTTTTGCCCTCAGAAGCAAAACTTCAGGTAGAAAATAACCACAGATAGATGCTTGAAGGTTAGTATTCTAACACTAAATTTCTCAAAGTAGATTTTTCCAAGGTATATAATATTTGCATGTCTCATATCTTTTTAAAAAAAATCACTGGCAAACTTCATAGGAGGAAAAAAGGAACTCACTCAATGGCAAAAATTTGGAAGGAAAAGAAGGAATAGAATAGAGATGAATTTTTAAAGTCCTCGAGTAAGACTGAGCAGGACAGACTTGTGGAAAGGCGCTGAAATGGTGCCGGCAGAGAAAAGGCACGAGCGCCAAGTGCAGGTCATGTACCAAGGGTTTGAGAGCCATGTGGCCTGGGGTGGGATCTGCACGGGTCTCCAGAACTGACTCTTGGTGACAGATCACAAGGATCTCATTAGTTTCCATCCTTTTTACTTTCCTCCTCCTCCGACCTCTTACCTAGAATTCCTTTTAAAATGGGAAGGAGGATAGTCTGCTGAGTTGACTAAAGAGTTGAATATATTTCTCATAATGAGTACATTTTCCTTTTTCATTTTTTTATATTTATTTTTTCACATCATTGTTAATTTTGGACAGTATTTGATTTCTCCCTTTAGGTATAGTCCCTATACTTCTCCCACCACCATAGACAGGGATCCATCACCACAGTCCCTTCTGCTCCTCCCTCCCTGTTTTGACTCATCTCCCTCCCTTGCTGTATGTCTTGGACCTATGGTCAGCTTGAAAGTTTTGTTTTTTCCCTGATCTTCATTTGGTTTCTCTATGTTCCACATATAAGCGAAACCATCTGTTATTTATCTTTCTCCTCTGATTTATTTCACTTAGCATAATCCTTCTAGTTCCATCCAGGTTGTTACAAATGACAGAAGTTTTTTTTTTTTTTTGATTGCTGAGTAGTTATTCTACTGTGTATATATACCACATCTTCTTGATTCAATCACCTTTTTTGGGCATTTGTAAATATTCCTAATTGAAGGGAAAGAAGATAGAGTGTAGGATGAGTGAAGAATGGTGAGTGGCTGATGACAGTTTGGAAAAGACCTGGAAACCCAGAAGATGGTCTCTTGTCATCAGAGCAAGAACAATCCACTGAATCATTTGACAGTAGACATGCATTATGTTGAAGTGACAATGATAGAAAATGGTTGATAGTTACCACAGTCATAATAATATAATTGAACTTAAAAAGTCCCCTCTTGGTGAAAAAAAATAAAATCAGAAATATAAAATAAATATAATTTTCTTCATTTAAGAAGACAATTAGTTTTTGTTTAAAAAAGCTGAACATATCACCTGGTTTTGAAAGTCCCCAATTTCTTCAGATATTCTATTGTAAATGTCTTGCCTTTGACACAAAGCTGAGTTAATGATGCATGTGACCCAAATCAAAAGCTTGATTAGCTAAGGCAAATTTTCTAAGCAAAATTAAATCTGTCTGTGAGTATCATGTAATGTCTATAATATCGTATATGTGGCTCTTCTTTGTGAATTTTCCTATCTTTCAATGGTAAAGAGTAGCTTGCTGTCAAATTGTGTTATCATATAGCCTCTCTTTAGCTATCTGGAACTTAAACTTTTATCTGTCTTTTATTACAAAGACATTTGCTAATTTAGCTAATTATGCTAATTCAGATACTGGGTTTGCTTAGATTATAGTTACAGTTCAAATATTATTCTTAATGTTAATCACTTCAGAAGTAACCAACCCCCCCATGCAAAAAGTAGTGCTTTTGAGAACATATATTTTCCAAGTTTAGTTGCTATCCAGTATCAGAAAGAAGAATTCCATTGTTTTTTCCTCCTTTGCAACGGTTAAACATAAAAGTGTTTTTCACAATCTCAAAACTTCAATCACGATGAAATGCCAAATAAAAGGGCACATTAACTCATATCGCTAAAGACAGGGAATTCTGGAAAGGGATGAGTTACTAGAGTCCGTGTGACTTTTTTAAGAATAAGGTTAAAAAGACAGAAGTATATTCTCAAGGCACTAACTGAAAAAAAAAAAAAAAAAAAAACAACAAATGCTAAAATTATCCAAGGAGATGAAATAATTGAACATAATAGAAAATGTGAAAGAACAAAGGAACCATTCCTTCCTATGCTAGTTTTAGTAGTGAGACATGCAATTAAATGCACATTTCTCATAAGACTAAGGAAGAAATTGGAGGTGAGCAATTAGATCGTATTGTTCCTTAGACACTGAGGACGGTGAATGCTTTCCTAGAGAGGATTTGCGTATTGGCAATATGTCTACGAAATCTATTCAAGTCTTTTCAATGAAAGTTCAAAATACTTGCAGGCTTGTCTTGGAAAGTAACTAGTGTATTTTCTTTTATTTAGATATATGCATTTAACCTCATGTGATTTATGTATATTCTTAAAGTTGAGGGATTTTCTGTTAAAATGATAATTTTGACTTTTTGATTTTAATACGTTCCTGTTTCAAATAAATTAGAAAAATAAAGATAAGCAAAAATAATTTTTAAAATCATGTATAGCCCCATCTCTTAAGACAACCACTCTACAATTTTATGCATGTACATATGTCTTTCTAGATGTTTTATTATGCATGGGTGACAGATTATACTTTATATAAATTGAATTACACTTTTTTATTGTTTGGTGGCTTGTTTTTCTAAATAATAAAAGCCATGATGTCATCTTTAGTTAATTAATATGCATCATAGCATTTAGTATATTTTTTAAAAAGTTGATTTAACTTTAAATTTTATTCCTTGGGTTCAAGTGACAAGAGCTATGAAAGTTTCCATTAAACTAGTTTAAGTTTATGAACAATACAAATTCAATAGGAGACTAAGTACCACTTTCCCTCCCCATCAACAGTCTATATACAACACCAAGAAAACATTAAAAAGGCATAAACTCATTACTATTGCACAGCCCTATAACCATTAAAGCTACCTGGCTCCATGTCTTAACTAACTGAGAATTTATTCCACCATAAGAGAAAAATCCAATTGTTGATGAAATTGTGACAACAGGCACAGAAATAGAAATAACATGTGCAAACATAACTATTAGAAAATGGAATGACTAATAATAATTAAGTAGACACAGAACCAAATGAGTATAAGAAAAAGCATATGACAGTGGGTAAAAATATAGAGTTCATCAAATTAAAAAATTGTGCACCACTATATTTCAATTATGTGTTTTATATTATACTGTTGTATACTATTATATTATCTACTACTATGGTATTATTATTTAGCAGTCTAAACAAGATTTCTGTTGTGAAGTCTTATGCCCATGTGCTTTCACTGAAATCAGGACTGAACCAGAACATCTGTCATGTCCCTCCAGGATTAAGATCATTCAGGAAGTTCTGGACAACTGGTATACTAAAATTACCAACTAAAGGAGACAAAGAAATTCCACTCACATTTACTATGAAAAGCACAGAATACCAAAGAGTGCTTAAAGAAATAAAGATATCAACTAGTATTAATATAAAAGAAAATGTGAATAAAGAAACCTACAACATCCTTAAATGGGAACATTGATTTGGGGGGAAGATACCAGTTCTTTCTATGTTAATGAATAAGTGAGGTCTCAATGGGAAGTTTTTAATTGACAAAATTACTCTAAAGTTCTTACAGAAATTTAAATGGAAAATAATTTATAAGAAGTTTGAAAGAGTGAAGCAATAGGAACTTGGTTAACCAGTTACAGAAGATAAATTGGCAGATCAATAGAACAAAGCAAAGGAGCACTAAAATTGAACCTCGTATGGAAACACGTTTAATCCATGATAAAGGAAATGCTATAATTAGACAAGGAAAGTAAAAGTCCAACCAATATTATGAACACTGGCTATTTGGAAAAAGAAGTTAAATAACATACAACACATACATCAAAATAAATTCCAAGTGGACTGAACAATGATTTAAAAAAGTTTTCACAAAAACTATAAGAAAAAATGTAAGTTAACATTTAATTTATTGTACGATGGGGAAGGCCTTTCTGTTTATGAACAAAAGAAATCGTAAAGAAATATTCACAGGTTTGGTTACATAATGCTGATGGTAAGTCGACTGATTCATTATGTAGAAAATGTTTATTAAAATGCAAATTACAAGCGTTAAGCCATTGGTAAATGCTAAAACACATTAAACAGATATATCAATATGGTCCAAAAATATAGAATTCTTACAAATCCTTTTAAGGCAAATATAGGAGCAGACAAGTATTCTAAAAGCAAATGCAATTAATAAACCTATCAAGAACTTCGGTACCTTAGTGGGTATCAAAGAAAGAGAAATTGAAGTAACACTGAAATAACATTTTCCCAGATATCAAATTGTCAAAGGTTTATTATTATTTTTTGAATATAAAATGATGCCCAAATACCATCAAATGTTGCTTTATATACAAGTATAAACTTTCTGTCAAGTACTGGCAATAGTTAACAAGATTGTTAAAGTGTTTCCTGTCCTTTGAGATAATAATTCTACTTCAAATAATACATTTCAAGCTATTAACAGAGAACAAAGTGTTATGTACTAAGATATTTACATGACTGGAATAGCAGTGAACAATTGGAAAATACGTTAATGCACAAAAGGTGGAAGAAGTTTAAATAAATTATATAATATTCATAATAAGAAATAATGGAAACCTATTAAAGTATGTTTCAAATGTTTTTCAGTGTAAAAATGTACAAAATACAAGACACTATCATTAGTTCTAGTAAAATTTGAAAAATATTACATATGAGTTCTGAAACAAATTTCTCTGCGTGATACCATTCAAAGTGATTTTTTACTTTTACATGTTCTTTTTCTTTCCATACATTTTGTGACTGTATTAAATTTTTCATTTAACTTCAAGTGTATAAATACTTCTGAAAAGATGATTCTGCAACCAAGTAAGTTAGTGGTAAATATGTAAATATGTTTTGAAGAATAGATATAGAAAAACTCAAAACCCATTTTTCATTTCTTATTTTGGATTTTACACTAAAAGCCTCTTATTCAAAAGAACCTGCAGGCAGTAGCTGGTACCGATGTCATTTTTAGTTATGTTTAGGAAATCACAGTTGAGTCTACATATGGTAGGCATCCCCAGCACTTCAACCACCAAGAAATTTAACAAGAACCAAAGCAAAAGCATCAGCGTGGCCAACTCACCAATCAGTTTATTGTCAATCATGATGAGATGGGAAGCATCATTTATTGAGAGTAAAATCTGAAACAGTCTTCCTTCAATTTGTGCCTTATTTAAAATAATGCTTTTTGTGTAGATAAAATTAAGCCCAAACATAAGTATCTCTCCATTAAGCAGGAAAATCTGCCAATGTTATGAGTTGGCAACCTTTTCTGAATTAGGTGTGGATCATGTCTCATAATTGCTGCCAGTGAGGCAACTTATTCATTCTGTAGCTATGTCTGGGCAAGGCAGAAAGATTATCTAGATTTTTTTCCAGGCTATTGACTGAAAATTCATTTTTGTTACATGTTTCATTTAGACGTTTTTTTAATTAGTCTAGAAAAAGGAAAACTTATTCATAGAAAGCATATTAATTATAATAAACAGATTGATCATTTTTCAATGGAGTTTTAATGATTTGAAACATTTTCAATTTGCCAGAATATTTTAGCTGACTAAGCCACATGCTATTGCTCATTATATCTACTCAGGTTTGGACAATATTTAAAAGAAATCATAGTTGATATGCCTAGTTTAAACTAGAAACAGACCAATATTTTGTGTCTTTTTCCACTAAATCTTAGGATTAGAAATCTAGACTCTAACACTGAGGGTTGAATATGGATAGATTCATGTTTTGTATTTCTGTAACTGTAGAATGGGGAGGTATATCACCTATAAAATCGAAAGAATAGTGTAAGAAAAGAAAGGGCAGTCAGGTCATCTTGAGCTTTTTGTTAAAAAAAAAAAATAAGTGCTTATATCAACTCACATCATTTCCTGAATTTATTTTCCAATTATTAGTTTTTCTCTTTTCATAATGAAGCAAAACCCCCCGAACAATGTGACATTTATGTAATGGGCATACCATCTGCCTGTTCAGAGATAAAATTATTCATCTGTCTACATTTGCTGTCCAATTTTTATCCTAGAGTATTATGCAGTCCTAAAGAGAAGTCTGAACACTCAATGCATGTGGAAAATACAAATTTTGAGCTGAATACCACAAAAACAATGAGAACACTGGAAGATAGAATATTTAACTTTAATTAAGGGCCTAGCCTTACTGAATTTCCTAGTTACATTCTAAAGTGAATGCATTCTAATAAGCAACAGTTTCAGAAGCTTTATACTTTAAGAAGACATCCTTGTATACCTTTTAAAGTTCTTCATTCGAGAATCACTGTCCCTAACTAGCAATTTTTAAATGACATCCTTAAATTTGATGACATCCTTAATTAGCTGTCTTTCAATTGTTAACAAGCACTTACCTGTGCTTTGTTCATAACTGTATAAAGTTAATTAATTACATCTAGTACTTATTAGTATAGACGTTTCACTGCCACTAGACTATGCATTGATAATTATTATTCGTCAACTTATTTTGCTCTGCGAAAAATTCAGAGTGAGTGGAATTGGCTCAAATCCTGTTGGCTCAGTTGGCCGGCTGTGTAGGGATGTTCTATCTGCCTAGAAGAATCATTTTTTGCTTTACTTTCCCCTGTTTGATAATTTTATGTCCCCTTCCATCTCCCATAATGTTTCTATTCTTTGCCAAACACCCCACATATATTCTCTTCTCTTTTTCACACAGAAATAAGCATTTTCCATGGAGTGTGGTGTCTCCATGATGCTCACTGTGAACTGCCAGAGTCTATTTTAAGAAGAGAGCAGTGAATTGAATCAGCCATCACAACACACTCCTCTTCAGGTTTTACGTTGGTAACCTATTCTGACCAGTGACAGCACCGAGTCTTACTGGTCCACTATTAAAACAGCATCTTCCAACCTTTGCCTGAAACTGAAAGATCTCTGTGGTTGCAGATGCTCAAACATGCTCATTAGGTTGCCAAGATAACCCAGGTTTATTGCACTCCGAGGAACAATACCTAAAAAGCATTCCTATTCATTACATAATTAATAGCCTTGGAGAATACAGCTCATTAGTTACTTTTTACACATAATCACAAATGGCAGGCTAGGGGTTGGATATTATCTATTTTGGAATAGTTAACTCAGTTGGAACAAATATGTTTTCTCTCCAGGTTTACTGTACATTTGTGAGGATGTCAAGAGACTATGCAAGTTAATGCTGTGTTTTCCACCTGGATTGCAACCAAGACTCTCTGGCATGTTGCCCTCAAGTTACTGGGCCACTGGGCCACCTCAAGATAATTAACATACTCCTGCAGTGTCTAGTGTGACTTTGGTTATAGTTAAATGAAAAAGAGCATCTTATAACAGATGAAGGGTAGCATCTTTGTACCTCCAGGGGTAAAGTGTTTTATTATGAAGGAATTCAGGCTTAAAATTTTACAGGACATATCACGAAGACCTAAGATATTGAAATGGATTTTGTCTTTTTAAATCTATTTTAAACTTCAAAGTGATTTCACACCTTTCTAAAATGTATGCTTTTGCCACTAATTTCATGAATGGCATGTTTTGGGTGGAAAATGTTTAATTGCTAATCTATTATATGTCTAGCCAAAGACATATTGATTTAGTCTTCGAAATAAAATTGCATTAATACCTGATTTTGTGCTCAGGTGAATGAATTTTATTGATGTCTTGAGCTTTGCAAAATACGAAGATGTGACTGAGAAGATCAATGATTCAAAAGAAATGATATAATCACCTCTCCAAATTGACTCTTAAACATGAAAATGACAAACTTTGATTAAAATTTATACCTTTCTCCCATATTTATTCTTCAGTAGTCCTACTAGTTGACTATAGATTATAGGAAAAGACGCAGGCTAAATGTTTAGTGACACTGTGTTTTCACAGTTAGCACTTCTCTCTGTATAAGGGCTATATTCATGTTCTCTAGTGAGTATCTCTCAGAAAATAAAACCTTTTTCATTTATGGTATATATTACATGTACACACACACACACACATATATACATATATAAATGGACAAGTTTATTAGGAAAAAGAGAAAGAAAAAGAAAAAGAGAGACATAGTCACCAGTGCGCAGAAGTGCTGCAATTGTGATGTTTAATAAAGAGACAACCAAAAAAAAAAAAAGTCCCCATATCATAAATGGAAAGGGATTGGAACTGGAAATGGAGCAAGAACTAGAAAAGAAAGTTTTGACTTTGAAACGACCCTACTGTGGGCCTCAGAAGAGGCATTTATCTCAGTGATCCAGTCTCTATAAAGACAAGGTTCAATCCACTTGGGAGCTGCCTTAGGCTCAATGAATTACTTTACTTGAGTGTGTTTATAAAGGATAATATCTTAACATGATAATAACAGTAATTCTTACACCTGCAAAGTAAATAGAACCCTTTTAACAAATTATTTTTTAGAATGAATAGATTATTTAATATATTCATTAATATATTGCTAAGACAAGGAGGTTTCCTCTTTTTTTATATTCCCATCTGAGACTTACTCCATTTTGACATGGATCTTATATTGCTTACTAGCCCCGTGAGCCAGTAATGTTTCTCTCAGTTCCTCTATTGACAGAATGGGAATAATAATTACATCAATATATGCTGGGGACAAAGCACATATAGTTATTTATCCACAAACATAATACATATATAATATAGGCATATTTCATCCTACTATTGTTCCTCCCCCCAAATTAAGCAGCTTCCTTGATTCATTATCTTCTTTACAAAACAGCAAACAATTTGCCAACAAATAGTGAGTGGCAAGTCATTTTACATGCCCAGTCTACCCAATTATTTATGGGAAACCTAGCAGTGCTTTGGATCTAACAAGAAAACCCTGGGATGTTTTCATCTGTAAAACCAGCATGATACTTGGCACACAAATGAATAAATGAATGAAAGCTATAAACCGCACATCCTGTTGAGTTCTATAATCAAGAGAGGTGTAGAGTAGTCAGTAAAAACTCTTCCAGGAGAAAATGCCCTCAAGACTTTATTCCATGGTCTTCAACAATCCCATTATGTTCTGATTTGAATCATATTTTTTTCATTTTGGTCTTTAAAATACCACTGACCACCAAGGACATTTTGGCAAAAAGAAAAAAAGATTAATAGATGATTTACGATTTTAATGAACTTGATTGTTTGAATTCAAGGCATGTCTTGAGGATTTTCCACACAAACAATTGATCTTTTTCATGGCTCAACGCTGCTGTGACTTCCTGCACACAACTAGTGATTGCCATGGACACACACCCTGTGCCTTTGACTGTGTCTAGGTCTCCAGAAGTTTACATTTGGGTACAGGAAGAAAGAGCAGTAGAATCTTTTCTATGCCTGAAATTTATTTAAGACCTTAAACTCTATGCTCCTTTATAAATGATGATACAAATCACTATCAGAAATTTGTAGTGTGCTAACAAAGTTTAATCTAAGCAAATAAAATATTGCTTTAAAAATTCAGACAATCTCAAGCAACTGGAAACCAACAATTTAAGACAAGGCTATGATTTTACAGAAGTGTAATGAAAAGTAGTACCAGGTTTTTGCTTCTCTTAAGTAGACTCTGTATATAGAGGTAAAGAGGGGAAGAGCACAACTAAGAAAATAAATATGGAGTGTGGAGCTGCCTCATTCCAGGCAATAGTTCCAGTTTTCCCCTGAAACTAAGTTGGATTATTTTGGGCTAAACTTTTGATTCTGAATGATTTCTTTAATCTGTCTATGCAAATAGAGAATGCCTTTGGTTAAGCATTACATAATTTGATATTCCCTCCAATTTTATTTATTTACTGACAGTATTTAGTATAAAAGAAATGAGGGCAAATAATGGGAAAGGGATTTCTAAGTTAAAAGAATTGTCCAATTCTCTTTTTAAGCAATCCTACTAAACTTTTCAATTTATGTGCATCTCTGTGTGGACTCTAATGTTTATAAAGCTAGCACAGGCAAAATGCAGCAACATTTTATCAAATACATATTTGCTGAATGAAATCCATGGGTGTAAACACAGGAGATATACAATATTAACATCTGAAGATCTGCCACATTTGGTAGCCAGGAAGTGCCAAATGAAGGTAAACATCCAGATATCTACTCCAGGCACCACCCTGACATAACAGCTGTAAACTTTCTGGGGTCAGTTCCTCTAATGCTGGGTTTCTCAAATTTTTTCATATCATGACTCAGTTAGAAAATGATAGTTTTTGCAGTACCCTGGGGTACCAGTGGAACAGAGTAATGCCAATCACAATTATCACCCCCTAAGGGACCCTACACAATGGGTGGAAAGCCTGTTCTGATACCCTCAATCAATACGTCACTTCAAGGACCTTGCTGAGTCAAGTCTTTGCCTGACTATCTCTTTTCTGCCTCTCATCCTTCATGTGGTATCTTAATGCTACTTCTTCAAAAAAGTTCTTCGTATTATGACTCTTACAACATCTTTCTCACAATTATAATTGAATAATAACTTGTGCAATCACTTTTTGATATTTGCTTAATGTGTTTACTGTGAACTCTGTGGGCACTGGAAATATGTCTATCTTGTTTGGTGTACACTCAGCACTTAATACCAAGGAGACCAGGGTGACTGAGGCAGAGAGAGGGGAGGGAAGGTTAGTAAGATGTGAGGACAGAAAGACAGAGATGGGCCTCTTCTGGTCTAGCCTACTTTGCAAACTTTCAACCACCACCAGGAAACTTGTTTTTCCTCTCAAAATTTATTTGATCAAATAATGCATGTATGTTGTTTAAAACTTCACGTCTACCGTAAACAGAATATGAAACAGTTGTACGGATCTCATCTTTTTTTATTCCACCAGGTGGCAGAATTATGAATAATTGAAGTTTTTCTTTATTTCATTATCTTAGCATTTTCATTTTTTATTTCATTACCTTCTCAGATTTTTACACTTTTAAGTTTAATTAAAACAAAACTGCACAGAAAAAGAAAGTGCTATTCTTCTAAGGAGAGTGAGCAGGAAGTTTCAATGTGCTTGCTTCTGCTCAGGTGGTACAGAATAACTCCTGGCCAGTTCCCAGATATTTGGTGCATTCTTCATCGCTGTTGTTCAATTGGTCTTTCAATGAAGAAATGTTCCCTTCATTACCTGCTTCACAAATCCCCACCGTCCTTCTAAGTGCAAGGATTATTTCCTTTGTAAAATCTCCCCTGACATTTCTCCTAATTTCCAGCAAAAACCAGGTACTTCCTTCCTGGTAGGCCCTCATCACCTGGTACACAGGTGAAGGTGTACTTAAAGTCTCAAAATTCTTGCCTCATCTTAATCCACTTTTCCAGTTTGGTTTTCTCAGCTGTCACACATCTCAGCTTGTTTAGCTATCTCTTCTGTGATTTCACTCTACACTTTCGCTGTGATTTTTGACTCATTACAGATTTTACAATAGCTATCATACACTTGCCTTGTTATTCTGAAACCCTCTGATTTAAATTGCCATTCTTGGGCCTCCCTAGTGGTGCAAGGGGTTAAGCTGTGGGTGGCTGCGGGGAGAGTTCGATGCCCTCCAAGGAGATTCCCACCTGGCACAGCAGACCTCTCCTGCCTTGCCCGCTGCTCCCCTCAGCAGTGTATTTCAGTCAAAACGGCTGTTCTGCTCCCCACTCTATCTGGTGAACCCTCTCACCGCTCCATACCTATGTCCTGCACCCCACCTTGTATGCAAAAATAAAAATGAATAAATAAATAAATAAATAAAATTGCCATTCTTCCCTCTCCAAATGTGCAATAAAGACATTTAAAACACATTCAACATTATCAGCATTTACATATTGATGACTGCTGTGGACTAGGAAGACATTTCCTTTCTGAAGAGCATTTCCTTGTTCTTACAGATCATCAATACCTTTGTTGTTTTTAATTTGGTTGGTATTCTCAGTACCAATTGCTAATTTTGTAAAGCATGTAAAATATCTGTAGATCCCTTAAATACAGAGGGTTTTTTTAATGGCTGGATGTTGTCAATAAATTAGGAAATACAACATTTCTGATTTTTCCCCTGAAATCTTTCTATTCTAATCAGAGCACCACAGTCTGGTGCCTAGCTGGTATCCTCAGGGTTCCTTCCTTCTGATGTTAAATCATTAGATTCCCTTTTTGATTTATTACCTCAATTTTTGGTGGCACACTGAAGCACATCTGGTGGCAAATTCTGAAGAAAAAAGTGTATGAGGTGAAAGTTTTGAGGCTTCCTGTGACTGAAATTTTTCTATCTTCTCAGTTCTAGGTTGAAAATGTTTTTATCCCTTAATATTTCAAAGTATGCATTTCCCCAGTGTATTCTAATGTGCAGTGTTGTTGTTGAGGAATTTGATGCCTTTTAATTTCTCAGTCCTTTTGAATAATAAGTTTTTTTTTCTTCTTGAAGCTTTCAGAATCTCTTCATCTCCAGTGTTTTAAATTTTGCAATCAATTTTTACATTTACATCATTGACTATATTGAGTTTTTTTGGCTCCTCCAGTTTAGACTTAATGAACAGAAGTATTTAAGTACCTTTTGTTTATAAGCCTCATTAAAATTTTATTACTAAGAAATTTAAATACATTCCTTGCTTGATGGGAATGGTGACAAAGAGTTAAGATTATTTATAATGATCAAATGGAATAACCCATTTACATAATCCTCAAAACAATTGTTATAGTAACAATAATCATGGAAGAACATGCTGAGGATATGAAACCGGCACACGAATGTGTGTGTGTGTACGCGCGTGCGCGCGTGTGTGTGTGATGCTAAGTATGCATCAAAAATTAATAACACATGAACTAAGCAGAAGAAATTAAATTCAAGGAGTAGCTAAGAGTTAAAATGAAATGCACATAGATTGTTTCTAGCCTTTAAGCCACAAAAAACACAAAACAAAACAAAAAACAACAACAAAAAAAACCAGTAGGTATCTGGACCTTAAGAGTGTGAAGCAAAGAAAGTAAATAATAAATATGCAGTGAAAGACCTTTAAATATAATTACTATTTTCTTCATTATTCTTATAAATGAAATCTTTAGTGACATCTCCAAACAATTTCCCTTCCTGGTCGGGCAGAGGTTTAGCAAGTGGGTATACTGACATGCCCCTTCCTCCTGAGTAGGCAAAAGGAATTAAAGGACAAGGCAGAGAGCTGTTTTTCAGGCATCCCACTCAAAAGACTGGCTGCCAGTTGAGGGCACCCCATAAATAAAAGGAAGTGTGTTGTGGGGTAAATCTTTGATGGTAAGGCCAGAGAGAGGGGAAAGAAGACTGGCAGTGCCCAGGCCTCTCCTGTCAGAGGGACATGCGGTCTGAATGCCTCTCAGCAACTCCAAAGAAAGCAAACACTTGCCCCAGAAGAGACTCAGCTTTTGGACCCCACCCATGGAGGGCATTAAATAGAGAATGAGCAACAACTGACAAGGAGGGGATTACTAGAGTGGTAATCCTTTCTTTCTCTTCCTCTATGACTCTCAAATTAGAGTGTTTGAGAGGGAGGAGACGGGGAAGGAGCCAAATGGCAGATTAATTCCCTCTCTCTAGGGTACTTCAAATTCCTTAGGCCCGAGTGAAGGGATGTGCCAAAGATGAGGTTCGAATTGAGTTTGAGATTAAATTTTTAAACAGCCCTGAACTTAAAAAATAGACCAAAATGACCAGAAAGTTTTGGAACTTGCCCAGGATACTAACAGATGATGAGGAAATGGAATTGGATCTAACCTGGTGGGATACAATGTTATAAAAATTCATATTTTTACATTCCACTGAGTCGATGGCCCTCAATAGTTAGAATTCTTCTCAAAAATGAACATCAGAACCCTAATTTTCCTTCAACATTTTTGTATTCTTTAGTCACAACAGAGAAATCAGGCACTTCACCAACAGAACTCTACAATAAATCTCTATCACTTTTCATAGTTAAAAAGTGAACATGGTGAAAGTTTTCTAAATCAATAAATGACAGGGCAATTGAGACGAAATAGCTGGAGAATCTCTAGCAAATTCATGACTACCAAAAAAAGAAAATTCAAGATAACAAACTACTAGAACAAAAAAATCTTCCATGCTCTGATATGCATTTATGGAATAACCCTTAAAATCATTTCAACAAATAGAATAAAGACCAAGTAATCAATATTTTTCTAAAAACATTCTCCTGTAATAAAATATCAAAAGACTAATATAAATAAATTCTGGTTTGACTTGTGAAATATTTTCTTCATCAAGTTTTATAATTCATTGACCAATAAAAATAATTTTGGTTACTATATAATTTCATCATATTTACTGAATTGTTTTTTAAAGTGACCTCCGTTTTATATTATATCTTGGAAAAAATATACAGAAGAGATTTTATGTTCTCATTATCCTGTTTCCCAAACTACTAACCATTTTAACAAAATACATATTTTTGCAATAATATTTACTTAAATTTAGCTTTTATTGCATCATGCGGGAACTTTACATTGCACATCCTCATCCTATTTTTAGCTTTGTTTTCTCACTTTGAAGAGGTTGTGAATGAATACAAAAATGAGACTAATCTTAGACTAATCTAAGCTCTTCGATTCTGATTCATGGTGGTAAATATCAGAAGCAGAAGGGTGCACACTGAGGAATAAGTACTATGAAAGCCTCCCTTTCCTGTGGCCTCTGCCACTGCAAGCCCAGCTCTCCTGCTCATTAGTTACACGATATCAGGAAAGTCATTTGAGCTCTCGGTACTTCACCTGCATTTGTAAAGTGGATAAAATAAACCTTACATGTTTGTTCTTATGGCTTTAAATTACATGAAAAAACATTTTGCTGTGCTCAGCACACAAGTCATGTACAAAAAACAGTGGTCACCAGGCCTGATGGAAATGTCACCCTCTTCATTTTGTAATCCAAAATGATTTTGTGATCCAAAATGATTTTTTGATTTGAATATCAAAAAACATATAAGAACAATTTCTTGCTCCTGGTACATCCATGTACTTCTATGCCCCCCAACCAAGGTGAAGATGACACTAGACAGGGAGAGATACCTGAATGGATGAGGTCAATAGGACTTACCCTTATCTACTGATATATCAATATATCTACTGAATGAGCCAATATATCAAGGTTTTATATTGATTCTCTTAACAAACAGACACAGAGACCTCAAGATCTCTTCACCAGTTCAACACTATTCCTATGTTCAGTGGCTCCAAACAGTTCACAGAACACAATGAAAAGAGAAATGTGATTACCATACAATGGGATCTAAACAATAAGAGGCCCATGAGAACAATCTGATTCACCAAAGAGGGAATGTTTCTCTTAGGAGAGAGAGAAAAGGGTTCAGTGATGAGGTGGCATTTGCATTCTGTTTCCCGGTGAGAGGCTCCCTTGTGAGATGCTGCTTTCTTGGGGTGTTAGGGCTTTGACCCTGGTTCACATTTATGACCTTGCCTGTGGCATCTAGTTTCAGCTCACTCTATTTGCCCTGTCCTGGTCATGTTTCTTACTTTCTTCCAGCTCCCAAACTTGACCTCTCACTCTGAAAAGGAAATATGAGGATTCTTGACACCTAGATCTCAAGTTTCAGTGCCTATTCTTGTGTCTTGTTTGGCCTCAGCAAATGGCTGTATCACCATTGGTCAGACTTTGGCCATGAGAGCATCTGTAGACTGGCGCAGAATTTTCTTCAGAAAATGAATATGGATCTGTTCCCAGAGCAAGGCCGGCCCATGTTTACCCATGGAGAACACAGTTGTCTCTGCTATTACACAATGAAGTCCTGAGGCACAGACGGTATTTCTAGAACTTCCCCATACTGTCCTTCAAAAACTCTCACTTGTCCCAGACCCTAAGCTTGGCCCCCAATAGCCCATAAAAGGGACCCTCTGCATCCCTCCAGGGATCTGCCACACTGGCAGTGTAAGCTGCTCCTCAGCCATAGCCTGGTCTGCACAGGGCTGTAGAATCTTCTGATCAGCTGTCTTTGTCCACTGTCTGATGAGGTCTGGGTCTCCTTTTCTCCCAAGCCCACGACCACCCACCCTCTCCTATCCTCTGCTTTAACTCCCAAGAGGTCCAGGAGCTAAGCTTTTTTCCAGGAGGCAGAAACAATCGGGAAGAAACTAAATGAAGCTCCTAACCAGTCATTCATTTCAAGTGAAATCTGAACTTTCGGTAACTTTAAAGATAAAACTTCTGATAACATAAACAAGTATGAACTTATACAGACAGCAGAAATTCCTATTATATATACCTTTCATCTATTCAGGGTGTTACATGTAAAACATTAAGAATACCTTGAAGCAAAAGGCAGAAAATGCATTTGAGAGATTTGGAAATCATATAGGAACTCATCTCCAAGCACCAGAAGTTAGATACATTCTGAGTCATGGCTGAAAATAAATGTAATCGATTTGAACTAGGGTGTGAACTGCAAGGCCAAATAAGATTGGCAAAGAAAGGAAAAAAATAGAGATATAGTCTCATCACTCTCGTTTCAGTCCAATGAAAGCCATTAGCTTGAAGGGGTTTGGGAGGCAGAAACTTTTTAATATCCTAGCACTTGAAGGTTAAGATAAGTGGAAAGAGAAAGGTGAAAACAGTGATGACAGGCTGCTGTGAAGAAAAAAAATTAAATACAGAAATAATCTGAGGCTTTATTAATGAAAGATGGAAGTATTAGACTGGATTTGCTGACCTCGATATACAGTCATCTCCTATAATTCCTTACTCATCCCAATCAAAAGATGGGAATGGTGTTCCATGTCTTCATTTTTGCTCACATACACATTCTGCATTAGTTTCCCCCCTGAAGTTAATCAACCTGAACCACTTGTGGAGAGCTCCTGAACTGTTTAATGACTTATAAGCATATAAAATACTGCTCAGTGTAGCAAGATGGACTTATTTTTTTATTTTTAAATTGAAGAAATTTCCATATATTTATTTATTTATATTTTGGTTTTGTTTTTGCATTCAGGAATTTTTTGTTAGCTTTTTATTGAGGCATAATGGGCAGACAACATTATATCAGTTTCAGGTGTACAATATAATGATTCAATATTGTATATACTAGAAAATGGCCACCACAGAAAGTTCGGTTAACATTCTTCACCAAACATAGTTACAAATTTTCTTCCTTTAATATAATTATTTTTATTAATTAAATTGAATTATTCATAGGATTGTGTCCACTTTGTTCTGATGAATAAATCAGCAAACAAAGGATTCATAGTACTTCTTGGATACACATTCAAGAATTTTCCTTCATCTACCCAAAAGAAATGTAGTAATATAACTGAACTTGCCACTATACTTACTTGGAAAAACAAAACCAAACAGTATTTAAAAAAAAGTTGACATTAAAACTTTCAGCTTCTCAGGCTCTAGAAAGATAGCCTAAGAATATAATAAAGATGATACCTATTATATTTATATTACAGTAACCAAGTAGCAGATGAAAAGGCTTCCAAGAAATTCTTTCAATAGCAGAGAAACCTTCTGAAGTGTATGCAGCATTAGTTTTGGATTGGGGAAATAGCTACATCCTGCTTCTTTTAAATCCATTTACATCACTACCAAGCATAGAACATGAGAAAACCCATCAAATACATATATGGTTAGCAGTATGGTCTCTGGAGGGGATTCAGTGACTAGGGTGAAATCTACGCAAGCCACACACATTCTTAGGTGTCTCCAAATGTTTAGATGTTTTTTTTTTTTCTTTTGCTTCAGCTCTGGAAGCAGCCATTCTTATATAATCAGCTATCTCTTTCTGCTACTATTGCATTTAAATGCATCACCAATGGATGTTACTTTAATACTGTCCTGAAATAAAATTCTTCTCTTGTTTCCAAACATAAACTAGGTCAACTGATGGATCTATTATGATATCATAAGGTTTTAGGGGAAAAAGATCAGTGCTCAAAAACTAGTTGAATTGAATGAGCAATGAATGCATGAAATGGATAACTGTCTTGTACACCATCGTGCTGCTTTGTATTCTGGCCACCACAATCACTTAGTGGCTTTCAGAGCTCATGTGTTCACTGCATGCTGAGTGAAAGAGGCAGAGAAATTCACTGTGCACAGCCTATATGGAGAAATGCTGCGAGACAGGCAGCAATGTGGTGGCTCAGTTTCCCTCTTAGTGACAAAAGTAAAGAACTGAAGGGAGGGATCTTGTTCAAATATGGGCTTAAGACAGGCCACGACTCAGAGATTAACCAAACCAGATAATAGTGAGCTCCAGGGCTAAGGGATGTAGCAGAACAATTGGCAAATGTCCATACTTCTGAAAGCACCATGGCAGGAAGAAGCCTGAAACCAAGAAGATCATTGCGAAAACTTGAGATTCTGTGTTTGAAAAAAATAATGTTATATCTTATTTTCCAAAGAAAATAGTTCTTCGAAATAAGCTAGAAGAAGAAAGACAAATACTGGATGGTGTCACATACGTGGAATACAGAGAAACAAAACAAAGGGTTAGAGAAAGCAAACCAATGACAAACCCTAGAAACCTGACTATAGAACTGGGACAACTGGGGCAGATGTAGGAGGGAAGAGAAGAATGGGGGTGGGAGTGTGAAACGCACTATAATAGAACATTACAGGTGCCTTGGTGGGGGGGTTGGTATTGTAAATAGATCTGAGGGGGGGGTGATCCTACACCTCTAAATCAAAAACAGTGTTATAAACCAATGTGGCCTTAATACATTTTTTCTTGAAAGAGAAAGAAAACAGTTCTTTGAAATGTATATGCCATGATGAACTTAGGCCCAACCATAACACCTACCACTATTAGGAGCAAAGCATTTTCACCAAATAGTCCAGGGGGCTTAAAAGCAGAGGTTTTGGAATCAGCAGACTTGGGTTCAAGTCTTAGCTCTGTCACCTTTCAGCTGTGACTTTAAAGAAGCTAAAAATGAATAAAAAAGAACAATACTAATGTCCATCATAGCATTAAATGTATGAGCATACAAAAATAAAGTGTTTGGTACCATGAATATCTCAACAAATGGTTATTATTAATAATAAAAATATTAACTAAGCAAGTCTCTTCACACAGGAAATGTTGATTATTAAATGTTGATTAATAAATATGGTTTATTAAATAAACAACTAACTACATAGAAAAGCAAATTGTCAATGGAGGGAAAACAGATTGAAGTCACAGTTACAGTTACAGAGTTTGGAAAACATCCTGCTCAAAAGAGCCTGTTGCCTCAATAGCCCCCAAATATCCACTCTATACTTATCTGAGTTACATAATCATTAATAATAAAGTTCTTCTCTTTTAACAAGTATATATGTCCTTATTAATCTTGGTTATTTTTAGTCCAACATGAGCTACACTGATCAGCTAATCCATTAAGAAATAAGCAATTCTAAGTTTTCAAGATTAAAAAAAATGGAGATTTCATTGGAAAAAAAGGCAGCACTGTTAACTAGTAAGCAGACCTAGAACACTTTGAAAAAGGTGCACCCAGAGGAGGAGCAAAAAGTGGATACTGTTTTGGGGGAGGGTGGGAGAAGAATACATTGAGGAAGAAGAAGGATGCTAAGATTTGCCTGGATGTCTGATCCAATCTTTTCTATATAATTGAAATTATTTATTTAAACTCTTTGATGTACAAATTGCATAAGTTGCTGACTCTTTCATACCCTTTCCTCATAAGACCAATTTGAGTCAGCATCAAAACTCTCAAATGATCCTTTAAAACAAAGAGATTTTATCTGAGATCAGTAGGTGTGACAGTAGTACATTCCTCACAACGTAGCAATCCTCATAATAAAACAACTAAACCCTAAGACTTCCCCATGGTTCACATTTTCTTCAAAATACTATTGTTTTACAGTTCTCTCAATCAATATCTAAACAGGGGGAGGGGCATTGCTACATTTGGTGCACAATGACCTGCAAAATTCAAATCAGCTTATGACTCAATCACATCCAATAATGTCAAATTCTAGGTGCCTAAGGGTCCCTGTTTTCTTAATTTATTAGAATTCCAATACCTGACATGAAATATCAGAAATAAAAATATATATGGTGATACAAACTAAGAAAGAAGTGATGATATCCAACAAAACAGAATGCAAGCAAATTAAGGTTAAAAAGCAAGGGGGAGGAGAGGATTGTTTTATTTATTTAGTTAGTGAACAAATATTCACTGAACACCTGTCCTACACTAGGCACTGTCTGGAGCTCAGGAGTAAACACACAACCCCATGGGGTTAATGTTCTATGGGGGAGAATCAAAGAATACAAGAACTTAGAAAAATACATGTGATTAAGTACAGCAAACGCTCAAATAATGTTTTATCATAATTAAATGAGCAAAAAGCCATCCCTGCTGATGTTGAACAAAACATTATAGGAAGAACTGCTTTCATTCCTTCTACATTACTTTGCTTAAAGTTGCAGTTTCCAAGAACCTTTCATAACATTAAGTGAAGACTCACCGTAGAAAGAAGAAAATAAAGAGTGGAACACAGAAAGCATCTAGGGAAAAGGCGGTGGTTGTGATTTTTACCATAGGGTGTTAGGAAAAGTCCTCCAGAAAAAGCTCACAGTGGTTGGTGAGGAGGTGGGTCATAAGGGTATGAAAGAGGGGCATTGAAATAGGGAACAACAAAAACACAAACTTAGAGGAGAACATAACTGCATGATGGGGAGCAGTGGTGGCCAGGGAGTATGACACAGGAGCAGTGGGGGAGTGAGGAATGGTGGGAGTGGGGGGGGGGGGTCAGTGGAGCACAGCAGGGCTTGATGAAAACCACAGAGATCTGGACTTTTATTCTGAGTGAAATAGGAAACTGGGAAGTGACGTGATTTGACTTACATTTGAACAAAATCACCTGGGTTGACTTGAGAGGCAAAGGAGGGAAACTAGTTGGGGAACTAGTGCCGATAATCCAAATATGAGATGATGGAGGCTTGAACAGATGCAGCAGGGCTAGGAACTCATGAGAAGATTGTCCAGGAGTTATAGTGAATGCAGGTTTTGAGAGAGAAGCAAGAACCAAAGATGGCTTTAAGGTTTTGGGGCCTGAGTAACAGAGTGAAACTGCCATGAGATAAAGCAATGAAGCTAGAAACTGGGGTGGAGGAAGAGCAGGGGATCAGTGTTGGGTAGGTCAAATTTGAGAAGACTCTTGAACATCTAGGAGGCCAGCTGGATATATAGCTCTGGAGTTCAGATGTGTGTTCTGGTTTAGATATATCAATTTGAAAGTCACCCATGAAGAGTTGCAGGGATGAAATAACCATGCAACTGATGCAGACAGAAAAGAGAAGCAGATCAAGGAATGAGTCTCAGGTGTTCCAATGTCTATAGGGTTGGAGATGAGAAAAAAATCCTGCAAAAATGACCAGATGGGGAAAGGTAGTAGGAAACCAGGCAAGCATGGAGTTCTTAAGTCAAGTAACCAACCAAACAAACAACAACAAAAAAGCACTCCACAATGACACAGTGGAAACTGTTAAAAGCTGCTTGAGGGGCAATTAAATAAATGCCAAGAACAATGAGTATCGGATGCGGCATTATGGAGGCCACTGATGAGAACCATGAGGTCAAGTTTTTGGAAGGATGGAAGCAGAATCCTGGAGAGAGTGGGTTCAGGATCAAATGGGAGGAGAGCACATGAAGACAGAAAGTTCAGGAAACTCCAAAAGTTGAGCTGCCAATGGAAGGAAAGAAATGGGACAGAAGTCAAGAGAACTTTTTTGAAATGGTAGAAAAAACAGCAAGCAAGCGATACCATTATTTTATGTACACTGATAAAGTTGTATGTAAAAATATTAAGCTAATATTTTGAAAGAAAACACCATGCTTTAATTATGAGTGGACATAATACAAAGAAAAAAGTTATGCTGGTAAAGATTTGACCTTTAGCTATAAACTTTTATGCAGAATCTTGCTTTGGGATGGCAGGGAATTTTTACCAAAGACACTCGCATTTCTCCTACCTACATTGCCTAACAATACATTGCCCTTTCTGCTCTTGCACAGATCAAGAACTTCTGAAGTAATAGCAAGCTTATCTAAAAAGGGTCATCATCTCTGCCCCTTCTGGAGGCCTCTGTGGTTCTGACAGGCGTGAACTATGTTAGGTACAACTCCCTCAAGACTGTCAGCAATGCCTCCTACACCACCAACTGCTTGGTCCCCTGGCCAAGGTCATCCAGGACAACTGTGGCATCGTGAAGGGACGTCACTGACACCAGGAATGTTACCGGAACCAAGCTGCCTTAGCAGCTTGGGTGCCTGCAGGAGTGGTGGGGCCTCTTATCCCGCTGCTCCGGAGTCAGTTGTGGCAGTTGCTCCTGCCCAGTAACTGTCGTTTTTGTATGGACCAATCAAGTGCTAGGAGCTGATGGGTCGGTCCAATCAGACTTACAGATGGTACTCTGGCAGAGGATATAAGCCAGGACTGGAGAGACCAAAAAAAAAAGGTCAAGGAAGAAAAGATTGAACCGAAGAGGGGGAAAAGAAAGATGCCGAACAGGAGAAGACACGACACGACCAGCCCCCAGGAGAAGAAAGACGATGGTTCCAGACTCCGGAGAGAGAAGAGAGAAGTCAGTTCCTGGCCTCTGAGAAGAGAAGAAAGAAGAAAAGAAGCACCAGCAGCCGCCCTCCGAGGAGGAAGAGAAGCCGAAGGACTCTGAAGAGACTGGGCCTCCGGTGCTGTGTCTGACGTAGCCTGAAAGGAGCCCCAGAGGCCTCGCCTGGTGTCTCGGAGGCCTGTTTGTGGGTGTCACCCAGCACCTCCCGAGGAGCTGCCGTCCCCGCTGCGTTCTGGATGAGGGGGCCGCCCCCTGAGGCTGCGGTGAGCTCTCTGTTTCCCCCGTTTGTACAATAAACCCCATGTTTGCTGCTGTTGTTCCTGTAGCCTGAAGTCTCCTGCAATTGTGCGCGCGGGTGAGAACCCACGGGCAGTGCCCTGTCCTCTCGTCAGGCGCTGTGCTTTGTTGTATTTGGCCTTTTGGGGCATTTTGGTGGCTCTTGCCGCAGAGCCTGGGCATTTGAGGCCCGTTCTGCCCGACTTCAGTGGGCGAGCCAGCCAGGAGCAGACGCCCGCGGTTGATCAGCCCAAGGATCTTCACCTGGCGTCGGTCACCTTAAAGCGCGAAAACAGTTGCAAGGCAGCTGACAGGATTTCATGTGGGTAACAT